>JARFJB010002149.1:355000-410000 GCA_036346205.1 Vesta saturnalis | reverse complement strand
GATAAAAGTTTTTCACTTTCTTCTCCGCCATATTGGAGACGCAACGAAAATTCTGTGATTTCTTTTACACTTTCTCTAATAAACGAAATTGTTTCGGATACGAGTAAAAGATTTCAAAACAATAGGAATTCCTACCAAATTTTCTATTCCTATTGATCGCAAGCTTTGCGGATTTTAAACAAAATTTAATCGTGTCTAATAAGGGGGAACGGAACCCATACAATCTACAAGTATAAAGTTTTAGATTCTAACCTAGCAGGGTCGTTTTCACATTTATTACACGCCTTACAACTTAGTGCGATTATCAATCGATTTGGGGAGTTAGAACGAAAAATTATTCTTCTTACGAACCTACTATTCTTCATGTTAACATTACGGTAACTTAAATCACCTGTGTAGAAATTATTACTTTTACTGTATAAACTTGAATATTTCTTTTCTCATAAAAGATTTTTTTTTTAATCAAAATTAGGTTGCGAGGAAGATTTAGTGACTTAATTATTTATTTCTGGCTCCTTTTCTTTCTAAATATTTGGTCACTGAATTTGTTTTCTCAGAAATAAATAACGCGGGCCTACCGAATCGCTCCTCTTTTCTTTATTGTCACCGCTTTAAATGGGCGGTTAATTAATTAAATAATAATGTGTTTTCTGTAAACTTTAATAAGAATTACTTATCTATATGATAATTTCAGGGAATAATTATGCTATTTGTGTAAGCTGTAGCAAGTGTTAGTCACTATTCTGTTCCATTTTTTTTTGTGGGTTATCTAAAACGCTTGTGGTATCGAGAATGTATGTTTTCTTTCAGTGCACACATTAAGCAAAGGAAACGTTTCCAGTTAAATATTTAAAATTTACTTTAGAATTAATTGGTTTTGGGTTGCGTATAGTTACCCAGCAACTTGCTAAAGTACTATAAACATTGGTTTTTATTTATTTGGTATATGGGCCAAATTTGGGGTTATTTTGAATCGTAATAATATTACTTCGGCTCTTAGTAGCATTTATAAAATTGAAATGTTTTTTTGTTGTGAGAGAATATGTTCGACACAGTTTTGTAAAAGTAATCAAAGATCACTATTAAATTTACATTTACTACACTACTGTAGTTGTTTTGTTTGGTGTTGTTCTCTTCCTCCCTTTTTCCTATAGTTCCTTACTCATCCACTGCACCACCGTGTATTTAGGAGTCGGGATAACGGTGCGTGCTGCCGTTGGGGGACGATCCTGGCGCCCAAAATTACTTTAAACTCTTATTCTCTCTACGCACGATCCGTTCTGAGCAAAAGGGTCGTTTAAATAGCTACGGTTGAGTAGTGAACTCTCTCTGTCTCGATCCTTTAATAGTAGACACACCCACGCATCCAGTACCTCCGGCGAACTGAGCCCCGGCATTCTTTAATTTGTTGCCTCTGCCTTATTGGCACGTAACATCTTTAATAGGGCTAAGGTATTCCTATATATATATATAATTATATATATATATATATATATATATATATGCATGAAGTTTTGTTTTTATAATTTATATAAATTTTAGGTTCTTTTTTCAAGCATTGACACCGAGATAAAATTAAAAAGAATAGTTTCACGACAAGAAAATCTAGCGAATCCTACGGTTTCGGACAATCTAGATCTAGAGTCATCAGTCGTCAACTATTCCGTATTACGTAACATTTATTACTTCTTTTATTAACCAACTTAATGAGAAATTTACTAACCATAAAAATTTTTCCAGGCCTCGTTATCAGTAGAAGAAACAGGAATTTCGGACAGCGATGAGTATAACGAACTTTTAAGTTTATACTTCATGAAATAATAGATCTAATCATTTTAACACAAAACTTTCATATAAACGTAAGTCCAATACTACTTCTTTCGAGATACAGGGTGCCAAATTTACAAAAACAAAGTTAATTTTTTAAATGTTTCCAAAACAAAAAAAGGTAATTTTCTCATTCTTGGTGTAATTAATTGGTTTTAGCTTATTAATACGTTTTTATTATGTACAATGGCGTAGAACGCAAAAGGTAGTGCACCTTTTAATCCCTAGTTTCTACGCCAATGGATTTTTTTTATTAAACTACGAAACCGTGATGTTTTTTAGATAAAAAAGGTATACTTTGTCTATTATCGATAACTCTAGCAACTGCTTAGGCAAGTTATTAACTTTGACACCCTGTAGCTCAGAAACGAAGCACTATTGGACTTATCTTTATATGAAAGTTTTGTGTTAAATTTGATAAGATTGATATGAGAAGCATGAATTTACTTCAATAAGTTATGTATGTATTTAATTAGAAGATATTTAAATTAAACAGAGCAATCTGCAAATGCATAAATTAATTGTAGGAGGCAAATGAACATGACTTGCAGTTTTGAGCTAGTTGTTAGAGTTGGTTGAAGTTAACCTTAAGGAGTGGTTGGTGCCGCGGCGCAAGTGACAAAATAATAGTCGCGTTGCCCTTTAAATTGAGGAAATAAAGCCTAAATTAGTTAGTATTGTATTAAGGAAGTAAAAAGAATACTTTCCTTATTTGAATTATTTAAATTTAAGTTGAATAAAAGTGCGAATATTGTCAAATTGGCGATAACAAGAAAAGTTACATAATCATTTAAAATAACCTGTACAAACAGGTTATTGAACGATAAATAAAAATTACGATAATCAATCCAGCGTAATATATCAATATATAAAGAACAATAACCAGAAAACATTGACAGCTAAAGTAGAAGCACTGCTGCTTGTAATTTGCTTGCAGTTTGTGATGGAAAATTAACAATTTAAAGTGATAATTAAAGCTGATAAAATAATACATCCAGAGGATATTCATCGAATAGATAAGTTGGAACAGGAAGTGCGAGTGATCAGCAACAAAGACCTAAAGAAAATATTCGGGGAACAAAGTAATATAGCTCCAAAACAGCGGCATAGTAACAAAATAGTCAAACCTTCGGCCTTCAAAAAGTGACAAGTAAGATTACAAACTGTATAATAAAGAAACGTATACGTGTTTTATTTTCCTTTAAATTTGTGTTTAAATATCAACGCTGAATGGAACAAATACCATTCACTGTTGATACAGAAATTGTGAAGATTATATTTTTTTCTTTTAATTCACTAATGAATTCAAGGAGATCCATGTTAACAATTAAAAGATCTAAGAGAGTGCCGTTATTAACAAATAGAAATTTTCTCTTCTTATTCCGAAACTGGAACTCATTAGGTATTATAAATAATTATACCGACAATATAAATGCAAGTTTTCGTTTTGTTATTCCGAAATTAAAATGTAATAAGTAATAATTTAGTTTATATTAATATTGGAGATAAGAAACCAAAACATTCAGGGAGACCTTGAAGTCCGATCAATCTAATTAAGAGAGTTTTAAACTAATATATGCAAGTAATAAATAACACCGTCCTCATAAATCACTTGGTTTTAGTTAGTAAAAATTATATTGTTAAATAGCAATTTTCATATAAACACGTGAAGTTAAACCGGAAATACTTTCTAGGAATTACAATTACAAAGAAAAGAATGTGATTCTGTTACTGTTGTATAAAATTTTGTATATTTAAATAACACCGACAGATGTGTCAAACAGTAACAGCTTTTAAAATTGCGTGATTTTGAGTTGAATATTTTATTTAGACCAAAACTCATCGAATCTGATACTAACCGATTTGTTATCTCACAAGTAAGGAGTTTAACATAGTGAAATACATGTCAGAAAAGTAGTTGATTAAAGTCAATTAAAACAAGTCGTTACGCTGCTGGCTTACCGCTCAAAGTTGACAATCGAATTGTGTGAATTTGTATGAAGTAAAGAGTAGTTAGTAAAAATCAATTAATATAATTCAATTTAGTGGACACTTGCTCCGTAAACTAGTCAATTTATTTTCACAAGTAGTAAAAAGTTACTTTCCCACCGAGCATCGTTTTCCTGGAATCGTAATCAGTGACTTAACTTAACCTTCACGCAATTCCCTTGCGGGGTAAGCAAAAAAATCCCTGCCTCTTATTTATTTTTCATTCACAATCTTTCTCTATGCTTTCTTATCTCCGCATACCTCTCTAGCTTCCGCAAGGTTCATACATTGTCTCTGACATGCCCTTTTATTTTTACAACTCCTTATCTTTTTTTCCTTTATCATACATTCTACTGCATTCAGCCAAGTTTTACGCGGCCTACCAGAAATCTTTAATTGGTGTATCAACGTTCTATTTGGTTATTATAAGTTTTTGTTATGAACGAATAAGTTCAAAGGTAAGAATTTACATTAGTTCTACATACATAAAGACAGGGTTTACATCGATTGGGGCTTGAACCTTGATAGCGCAGTTGGTTAGCGTGGTACTCTAGCAAAGTACAGGTCGTAGGTTTAAATCCTACACGAGGTAAACCTTTTATTTATGTATTTAACAAAATTAATAATAATTTTTAATTACATATTTGCCTTCGAACTTATTCGTTCATAACAAAAACTTATAATAATTTAATATTAGTCAAGTTGCTTTGGTATGTGTGAATCCTTGCGATATTGCAAGCTCACATTCCATTAATATAAGTATTTTGATTGTAGTTTCATTATATTTAGAATTTACATCAGTTCTACACACATAAAAACAAGATTTACATCGATTGGTGCTTGAACCTTGATGGCGCAGTTGGTTAGCGCGGTAATCTAGCAAAGTACAGGTCGTAGGTTCAAATCCTACTCGAGGTAAGCTTTTATTTATGTATTTAATAAAATTAATAACAATTTTTGAGTTCTATGTGGTTGTTCAATTGAAACCGATCTTTGGCCAAATTAGCCTTGGTCACATAGTTAAATGGTAAACGGTAAAGAGAGAACAAAAGATGCGCCGCGACGAGGTGCATTGCGTAGTACATCAACAGATACCAATATAGCGCATGTGGACAGTTTGATTAGAGAAAATCGTTGAATCGTGATTAGAGCGATATCACAAAGTATTGATTTGAGTGTAGAATCGGTCCACAGTATCATGCAGAAACTCGGTTATAGAGAAGTTTGAGCGCAATAAGTTCTTCGTCTTTTGTCCGAGGATCAAAAATGTTTGCGGATGGGTTTGTCCTAGCAACACCTTACGGAGTACAACGAAAATGGTAATAACTACCTTTTATCATTAGCTACTGGTGATGAAACTTGGTGTCATTATTACGAACCATCCAGTAAGTTGTCATCGATGCAATGGAATCATTCAAAAGTCACCACCACTAAAAAAGTTTAAGGCACAACCTTTCGCAGGTAAGGTGATGCTAACATTTTTTTGACAAAAAAGGACCATTGCTGATATATACTGACGTCCATAATATTGAACGATTTTATTGAAATTTTCGTCAACGATGTCTTTCATTAGAACAAACAAACGATTAAAATTTTAAAGCAAAAGAACAAAAACTAAAAACGTTTTTTTTCAATAATTAGTTGCTCCGCCACTCATTTAGACGGCGTGGCATGCTATTAATCAAGTGATCTATAGCTGCCTGTGGTATATCAACGCAAGCTTCTTGAATCCGTAGCCGGAGATCGTGTAAGTTATCTGGAGGGTGTGGTAAATTACCCAGTCGCCTACCGAACTCATCCCTTACATGTTCAATGGGCGACCAATCAGGCGACCGAGCAGACCATGGGAGAACGGCAATGTTAGCTTCTTCCAAAAGAACGTATTGTAGCCCTTGCAGTATGAGGGCGCGCATTATCCTGTTGGAAAATGGGATTATTCAGCCCCTGAAGATATGGAAGCGCAACGGGTTCTAGCACATTGGCAATATAACCAGCTGCGTTTAAGTTGCCATCAATGAAGACCAAGGGTGATCTGCTACCGTAACATATTGCGCCCCATATGATCACTCCTTCTGTGAGGGCTGTGTTGCGTTCCACAAAAAATGTTGGACTTTCACGATCTCCACGCATCAGTCTGACCTTCATACGACGATCGTGGGCCCACAAGCAAAATCGGTACTCGTCACTAAATACAATTCGATACGATTCTTGCGCCCAATTCACTCTTTCATTGGTCCATTCTAGCCTGCGTAGACGGTGAAGTGGTGTAAGAGAAAGACATAAAAATGGGCGATATAAGACCTTATCCAGCGATAAACAGATAACATTGACATTCTGGATCCTACACCACTCATCTAATCATTTCCAATCGATCGATTTGTTGAAAATATGTCTCTTGTGGCCAAAAGTCTTAAGCGACGTTTTTCGCGATCTGTAGTCCTGCGGACACGACCAGATCCTGGGCGACGTTGTTGCACACCAATCAGTAAGACGAAAACATCCAGGAAAACTTTCCAATGTTGTCATCTTGCTTCACGACAACGCGCGGCCTCATGTCTCAAATACAGTAAAAGGAAATTTGCAAAAAGAAAAGGTAAAGTGTTTTAGAACATCCACCCTACAGAGATTTATAGCCTTGCGATTTCTATATCTTTGGCGCACTGGAAAAGGTATTGAGAGGTAGACGCTTTGAATCGGACGCTGAAATGCAAAACGCCGTCGAGGAATTCTTGAACCGGCAGCCACGAGAATTTTAAGAACGAGGTTAAATCCGTTAGTGAAGCAGTGGGATATATACCATAATTGTAGAGCTGATTATTTGTAAATTTATTTCTGAATATATCTTTTATAAATCAAAGAAGGGTTTCAATTGAACAACACTAGTATTTTTGAATGCTTTTATTAATTTGAAAACTTCATACTTACATCATACCTTGATTAAATTTTATTAAATTTGTTTTTTAACTGTGACATTTTTTATTGTTAACCTTCGTCCGTTATAGGTTTCTCTGATTTGCCATCTTCAAGGCAGATCTAGCTATTCTTTGCTAAAATAAAATAGATTCCATAGTAGGCTTTATACGTTTATCAAACTGTTATATTAATAGTAGACTTATATTTGGGTTTTCGTATTTTATATAACTACTTCTTAAAGATATTACCATTTACTGAGGGCAATAACTGTAATTCTTATCGAAATGTATATAAAAAATACTGGATTTAATACGTAACAGATTAGTACTTTAATTACTTGTCTATTTATGTATTTATCTCATCGGAAATATTTAGTGTGAAAAGAAAACTATAGAATATCATAAGACAAAATAAGTTAATGGTGGTTATACCACGTTATTATGTCCTCACTATCATCTAACGGTTCTTCTTTTCTCGTAGTATATGAAAAGCTTAAAGAAAATCAGTGGTTAATTCATATTAACTATTAAAATTTTATTAAACGGCATTTTTGACAATTAAAAATAACTTAATAGCGTGAGGAAACATGTTTATAGCAGAAAGTTTGTACCATCTAAATTGCTGTTTTATTTTCCATATCCAAATCCTTCTAATACCATTACTATTCTATTCTAACCTACTGATATTACTTTTAAAGGTGGACCATTAATTTTGCCCTCTCATTAACACATTAGCTATGAATTCGTTACAAATATTTACATAGTGTGTCCAGTAAGGAGTGAAAGCTAAACTGGTTGTTTTCTTCTTAATGTGTAAAGAGACTTCTTTACGGTTGACTTTGAATGTTCAGCAAGAACATTACGTAAGAGTAGCAAGCTTGAAGTGCCTGTCGCAGATATAAATATTTATAAGTACAACCTTTATAAAGAGAAAGCAACTTACTGTAAAACCTGCAGTTAGTGTTAATGGTGCAATAGACCCAATAGTTATTATTAGAGGACGTTCAGCTTGTTGCATAACTTTAATCAATGCTTTTTGAAACCTTAGATTAATGCCAATAAAATTTATGTCATAACACGCATTTGATATGCTTTGACTTTCAATCACTAAAACTTCACCAAAATAACATTCCCAAAATAGCACTCCAAAAGTCATAAACGTATGAAAGGCAGCCATCCAAAATTCGTAACGAAATGCAGGAATCTATAAAAGTAGTTAAAATTTAAACGCAATTACCATAATCAAGTGTGCAAATCGTACCCAATCGTATTCACCTTCCAACCTACATATACATTTGTAGGTATGTATAAAAGGTTATGCAACCGACTTATTTTACAACGTTTTGCTGTGTGTGTGTGAGTGTGTGTGTATGCATGCGTACGTGTGCGTGAGTGCGTGTGTGTGTATGTGTATGTGTATAATATAATATAGTATAATATAATATAACATAATATAATGTAATATAATATAATATAATATAATATAATATAATATGATATGATATGATATGATATGATATAATATAATATGATATGATATGATATGATATATGATATGATATGGTATGATATGATATGGTATGATATGATATGATATGATATGATATGATATATGATACGATACGATACGATACGATACGATACGATACGATACAATACAAATACAATACAATACAATAAAATACATTACAATACAATACAATACAATACAATACAATACAATACAATACAATACAATACAATATGTATAAAAGGGTATGCAACCGACTTATTTTACAACGTTTTGGTGTGTATGTGTATGTGTATGTGTATCTGTATGTGTATGTGTATGTGTATGTGTATGTGTATGTGTATGTGTATGTGTATATGTATATGTATGTGTATGTATATGTGTATGTGTATGTATAATATAATATAATATAGTATAATAGAATATAATATAATATAATATAATATAATATAATATGATATGATATGATACGATACGATACGATACGATACGATACGATACGATACGATACGATACGATACGATACGATACGATACGATACGATACGATACGATATATGATATGATATGATATGATATGATATGATATGATATGATATGATATGATATGATATGATATGATATGATATGATATGATGATATGATACGATACGATACGATACGATACGATACGATACGATACGATACGATACGATACGATACGATACGATATATGATATGATATGATATGATATGATATGATATGATATGATATGATATGATATGATATGATGATATGATACGATGATACGATACGAAACGATACGATATGATAATATAAATACATATAATATAATAAATATAATATAATAAATACAATATAATACAATAATAAATATAATATAATATAATACAACATAATACAATTAATACAATTCATATAATAATATAATATAATATAATATAATGTAATGAATGTAATGAATGAATGAACACAATACAATACAATATAATATAATATAATGTAATGTAATGTAATGTAATATAATTAATATAATATAATATAATAAATATAATATAATATAATATAATATAATATAATATAATATAATAAATAAATGTAATGTAATGATTTAATGAATATAATGTAATGTAATGAATGTAATAATATAATATATATAAGTATAGTATAGTATAGTATATAGTATAATATAAATAATATAATATAATAAATATAATAAATAAATACAATATATAAATATAATATAATAAATATAATATAATATAATAAATAAATAATAATATAATATAATACAATATAATATAATACAGTAGTACAATGAGCTCAGTAAGTAGAACAGTACAGTACAATACAATACAATAAATAAATATAATATAATAAATACAATAATAAATATAATAAATATAATATAATACAATAAATACAATATAATATAATACAATAATATAATATAATATAATATAATATAATATAATATAATATAATACAATACAATACAATACAATGTAATGTAATGTAATGTAATGTAATGTAATGTAATGTAATGTAATGTAATATAATATAATTTGATGTGTGATGTGATGTGATGTGATGTGATGTGATGATGTGATGTGTGATGTGATGTGATGTGATGATGTGATGTGATGGATGTGATGTGATGTGATGATGATGTGATGTGATGTGATGTGATGTGATGATGTGCGTGACGACGTGACGTGACGACGTGACGGACGTGACGTGACGTGCGTGACGTGACGGACGTGACGTGAAGTGACGTGACGTAGTATATGATATGATATGATATGATATGATATGATATGATATGATATGATATGATATGATATGATATGATATGATATGATATGATATGATATGATATGATATGATATGATATGATATGATATGATATGATATGATATGATATGATATGATATGATATGATATGATATATGATATGATATGACATGACATGATATGATATATGATATGATATGATATGATATGATATGATATGATATGATATGATGTGATATGATGTGATATGATATATGATATGATATGATATGATATGATGTGATATGATATGATATGATATGATATATGATATGATATGATATGATATGATATATGATATATGATATATGATATATGATATATGATATATGATATATGATATATGATATATGATATATGATATATGATATATGATATGATATATGATATGATGATGATGTGATGTGATGTGATGTGATGTGATGTGATGTGATGTGATGTGATGTGATGTGATGTGATGTGATATGATATGATATGATATAATATAATATAATATAATATAATATGAACTACCTACCAGGCGCGTCCCCAGGTGGTGGATAGGGGAATGACCTTGCAAATGGTCGTAAGTGATGCAATGCCAGCACCGAAGTATGAGCTCGTGGCGGTAAAAGGCCACTGTTAGCTCTCGAGAATACGGTGTCGCGGACCAGTCCACATGGGGCTTGGTATCTAACAAGGTCAGGAATGGCAACTCTGCGTCCCCTTTGTTGGAAGTACACTTTTCTTATACTAGGGTGGCTTTCCTTACTTTAACTCTTTTCTGTCAGAGCACTCTTGCTTCAACTCTTGTTCCCTTCAAACTCCCAGCGAAAGCTGAGAGACCACTATCTTTTCTCTCTCCTCTTTCCAGGGCATACGTCGTCAAAAGCGTATACGGGTATGGCATGCCCGGGATGTCCTTGCTAGGGACGGCTGAGCGCTAGCCGTGTCCTAATACCGCAACCGCGAATTGTACTTCAGAGACTCTAGCCGGGCGTAGCTAGGGAACGTTGTACAGCTAGCGGCCGATGGTCTTCGCTTTATCGCCCGGGCTACGAGGAAGGTAACCTATATAAAAAATCCCCCAATCCCAAGGTCGTTTGGCAGTTTTAGGTGCTGAAGGGATTGAGCGAAGGGATGCCTGAGCGTGGCCAAGGGGAAGCCTGGTCTCTAGCGTTGAAACGCCTGTGGACGAATCTGGGGCCTCTTCACAGTATTAAGTCCCCCCCGTGGGTCAAGGGCCCACTGATTCACGGGAGCTTCGTTGGTCCCTACTCGTGGGAATGTTAACATGAGTCAAGTTAAATCCACACAAAGGAGTGCCAACTCTTTAAACATGGAGGTGCAGGAGGGTCTGCCTTTAAAACCAGTCGAAAATAGGAGCCCAGTTACGAAGGTTTTGCCCCGGTTCTTGGTTCTGAAGAGAAAGGACGGACTTAATTTTGACAGAATTAGTCCATTTTATATTCAAAAGTGTTTGTATGGAATGTATGGAGCGTTAAAAATAACGAAGAAAGTAAAAGACGGTATATTAATTGAGACTAGCACCAATAAACAATCCAGAAGAGTCTTAGATACTACAAAACTGGGAGACATTGAAACTGAGGTATTTGCACACAAAACCATGAACGTGTCTAAAGGTGTTATTTTTTACCATGATTTATTAAATTGCTCAATCGACGATATTTGCGAGGAACTAATTGGCCAAAGAGTAATTGAGGTAAGAAGAAGCAAAGCTAGGAGGAATGGGGAGCTTGTAGATACTCCAAACCATGTATTAACTTTCAACACCCCAATATTACCGAAAACTATTAAGGTTGCGTTCTACTCTTTGAGTGTTCGTTTATACGTACCACCACCGATGAGGTGTTTTCGGTGCAATAAATTTGGACACACGTCTTCTAGATGTGCATTAGAGGAGGATTTATGTGTTTGTGGTAAATCATCGCACGTTGGTGTTCCATGCGTGGAACCCATCACATGCGTCAATTGCGGTGGGGCTCATTCTGCTCGAGCCTCAAACTGCCAGATCTACAAGTAGGAAAGTGCCATCCAGGAAGTTCGGGTAAAAGAAAACATTATTTACCTGGAAGCGAAAAGGAAAATTGTGGCATCTGGCAATACCGCAGGTGTCACTTATGCTAAAGCTGCTGCGTCTGCTGCTGTACCGTGTAAGGTTGATGTCCCAGCATTAGCAAAAGAGATATTACCTCTTTTAATTGAGGCAATTTCTCCTTTAATTCAAAAATCAGTTGAGGATATTCAACCGAGTTCGCTTTAATGCCACCTACTCAACAATTAGCTACCCAAAGCAAGGAAAAGCGGAAACGTAGTAATGAGAAGCCAGGTTCCGTTTCCGAAGAAGACAATTTGTCATCGGGATCTAATGCATCTCAAACGAAGGCAAAAGGAAAAGTGGGATGGCTGAAATGCAAACTTAGGAAACCACCCTCGCGTGCCTCAGGCGCTGAGAACGACGAGGAGTGTTACTAAGTAGCAACTGTGATTAACTATCTGTGATATCATATATTTATATTTATTTGTTCTATCTTCATATCTGTGATATACTTAATCTGTGATATTTTTAGTTAATGTTTACATGTGCCGTCTTATATATTCATATTTATATTTATATTTATTCGTATTCGTCCTAATTGATTTATTAGTTAATTGATACTTTAGACACATATCAATTAGATTTTAACAAACCAATTATGGGTACAATTGTACAATGGAATTGTAATGGTATCATCCATCATTACTGTGAGCTTAAGCTCATAATTAACGAATACATCCCTTTATGTATTTGCCTGCAAGAAACCCACTTAAGACAGGTGGCTCGTGCTCCAACAAGTAATTCGAAAAAGGCAGATATGGTGAAGTGGTTAATAGAGAAAAAGATACCGTTCACTCCTTTGATGTACAGACCACAACTTTATGAAATAATTAAGCTACACAAAAAGGAACATATAACGTACAAGTTTGATTGTATATTAAGTAATGAAGGACATACGGTGCTGCGACCACCTCCTATCACCCGGACTTAAACCCGATTGAGTTGATTTGGGCTCAAGTGAAAAATAATGTTGCAAAGAGAAATACCACCTTTAACTTCAACCACGTTAGAAGATTGTTTGAAGAAGAATTAGCGGCTGTTACTCAAGAAAACTGGCAAAAGTGCGTTAACAAGGTAATCGACCAGGAAAAAAAAATTTAGCGAACGAAATACTGATTGACGTACAAGTCGAAAAACTGGTGATAAATTTGGAGGACGATTCAGAAACTGAAAGTGGCTGGTGTAGTGATGAATGATTGTGTGACTTATTTGTTAGTAGTATTTAATATTATTATAGTAGGTAATTATCGCCGTTTAAGTAACTTTTCCCCAAAGTGTTGTTACGGTAACTTTAATTGGTAACAAAATTTATAAAGCCAAGGCTCGGTGGTTCAGTGCTAATAGGCATTGGGGTGGGTTAATACAGTTAAATAATTATACATAATATTATATACAGAAATAAAATAAAATAATAATCAGGAAAAATGGACGCCACGTACTTCCAAGATAGTTATATTTGTAATTTACCTTAGTTCGAAGTACGAAAACTAAATAAATCATAGAAAATTATGAATAAATAGACACAATGGGGTCACAAAATTATAATCGCCATCAAAACAGATAAATGATCTAAATGGTAACATAAATTTGACAAGTAATAGAGATACCCGTAAGGATTGATTAATAAAAAAAGGAAATAAATATTATTTTAATATAACATTGAATGATTGATCCAAATTACCTTAAATTAATCCTCGAGCGACAAAAAAAGGAGGAAAAGTGATATTAGTTACGTTAATCTTACAAAGTTTTAGAATTGGTTTACCCAAGTAAACAAGCGATCAAGTATATCAATAATCTCACCTGAAAATAACTTCTTTCCGTTGTCGTTTCCTTGCGCAAGTAACGTCCGAAATTACAGAAGCTAAATGGAAAAGAAAATAATAGTAATTCGGACCTTAAACAATAGGTTGGCCCTAGAAAATGGATACATTAATTACTTGATTGACAACAAATTCGAATACCGAAGGTACACTAATAAATTAGGTTACAATAGGCAAACACATAGTTAAAGGTAAAGTGGTTTACAATATTGATAAATAATTGAAACTTAAACAAAATTATGAATTTAGGAAGAAATCAAATAAGCAAATAGTGACAGTGAAATTTTCAGGTATAAATTAAGACTATCAAAGTAAGATAAAAATTTATTGAAATGACTAAATTTTAGCTAGGCAAATTATCTAATATTGAAAGTAAACAATTACTAGGTAAATTCGTGTGAGCAGACAGTAGTTTTCTTTATAAGTCATTAAATTAGAATTTCTTCAGTCGTAAGAAAAATCCAAAATGGCAGCGGTGTTATTTTTCTATTGACGACGCTGGATCAACTCGAAGTGGTAGTGGGTAGGTAATATACGTAGAGGGAGAAAAATAAGCGAAACCGAGAAGAAAAAAAAAAGGCTACGAAAGAAAATATAACATTAAATGACGGAATGATTCACAACAATTACTGACCTTGTAAGCTGGTAACCACAAGCGTTAAAATTAGATAAGGAGAAACACAACACTCTTGAACGCTTAAAACCGTAATAATTATCACGTAACTTAAGTGACGCGAACTAGCATCAGGTTCGGCACAAAAATTAATTATTCATTGATCGAGAAATCCGGAAAATATCCGTTTTATTTTTAATTAGAAAATCATGTCAATGAATCGCGGTTCAAGTGAAGCAAAAAAAAAATCCAACTCACTTTTTTTTTGTGTCTATCTCCTTGCATCCACGGAAACAGAAAACAAAAAAACGAACCTAAAAGCGGAAACAAGGGTTCGAGATTAACGCAATACACCAATGAGAATCAAGTAGACTGCAAACGTACGCTATCCGACAGTAAAGAAAAAAAAATGAAAACAATTTATTCCATAGAATAGCGATCCTAGAAATGTGACCAAATTAATTAAGATAACGTTACAGTGTATGGAAATATAAAAATTGATTACATATTCTGTTTCTATAATTAAAAATCGAACTTATACTTTTCTGATTTTCATAAACGATTAAACTGTTGTGTTCATTTGTAATTCAAATATAAAATTTATTACTTGTCAACATGGTTATTTTTTTATTTTATAAATGTTTAAACTATTACTGTTCATATGTAATTCAAATAAATAAAATATTTTAAAATTTCTTGTGGTTTGGTGACGAATAATTGAAAACGCGACACCGACGCCACTGGTAATGCTTTCAGTCCCTATTGCATTAACGACTGCGGCCGAAAGCACGAACATCCATGCGCGACACGAGGCATTCTTTGGCCGCGCGGGCTGTAGATATGTTAAACCGGTTGATACAGTTAATTAATCATCTGGGTTTGACCTAAATATTTTCGTCACTAAATTTTTGTGTTAATATAATTCAAAATTAAACAATTCGTTGAAATCTGCCGACTGTGAATTTGTTTTCTTTTTGAAGCTATATTAAAGAAGATTCAAACGTATCAGTGTCCACCGTTCCATTATCTAGAGGATCAATCTTATGAGAAATATCTATTGTTTGTTTTCGCGGTCTTGACAAATTTTGCCTTCAGTTAGGACGATAGTTCTGATTAATAAAATAAAAAGGGAAAACGTTATAAATGGATGCCCTACCTTATTCTGAGTACTTAATCTCCTCGCTGACCGGATTTTCCATTACAGTTTTAGTAGACATATAAGGCCGATCCTGGACCAGTTCAAGGTCACCCATGTAAATCTTATGGGGATTTATTTCAAGGTCAAGTGAGTTTGGGGGAGGGAAACAGTAAAGTCCTAGAAAAATGCGCTCTTAAAAATTTAAATTTTTCGCCTAATTCCGAGAAAAAAAAAATTTTTTTTTCAACGCAGTTGTGTTGTAGAAGTGGTAATCTATCATTTGATGTAATAATTTTTCCAAAATATGAAAAATTACACTTAAATTGCCCAATTCCATTTTGAAACAACAAAAAGCACTTAAAACACACCTTTTTGTACTTACGTAAGCTCAGAAGAAACATATGCATGCCATTTATCCATTTAATGTATCTAAATGCTCTTTAAATTACCAAATTCAATTTTAAAACAACACTTAAAACATGACTTGTAATTTTCGGTGCAGCGTTAATAATCATTGTAGGATAATGAACGCAGTTTTTGCTGTGAAAGCATTTAGCGAACATTCTATTTCTATGTCATCAATTTACATTACAACTTTTAAACAGGATTTGTAAAATATATATGAATGCAATTGTGTCATTTGTGTTGCATAAATACATGCTGTAAAGTTTTCAGATTTACATGCATTTGAGAACTGTTTTAACTTTTATTTAACGCAAGCTTTCTTTTAACTGTATTATATTTTCACACTTTCTTTATATGCTTTATATGCTTTATATATGCTTTATATATGATATTTTGCAATAACCTTCTTAGTGTATTTTTAAGTTATTATTTCCTATAATTACAAAATTAATTGAAATTAACATTTTGTATTCAGCACTTACTCAAGGATTCAATTATTTCCTTAACTTATTATAAGTTAAAAATTTGTAACGCAGCATGCAATTAAAATTTGCAAAAAGGACTGCTTTACTTTGATGCAGAAATTTATGCATGAGTAAGTCAGACTTCCAGATGTTTTTAATTTCACTTTTCTAGCGCAACTTGGACTATCACTCAAATTTTTAGCTGTAGTAAAATTTTTTGGATAATGGGAATAATTCATGAAAAATAATAAAAATATAAAACAATTTACATTTATTTTGTATAATGAAAAGATACAATAAATTCCACAAAAAACATCACACATCCATCCCTTCCAACGTAAGCAATATATTTTCAGTCTTTAGTATATTTTGCCGCACACACTCTAAATATTGATTAGCCTCCTTCAGTTCTTTATCCAGTTTTTCCGCTCGCTCCACCCCACCACCTCACTATTCAAATAGTCATTGTGAAGCTTTCGCAACCACCGAATACTTGTTTCCTAAAGGCTTGAAGGGTCGGTGGATCGTGCTCATAATCCTGCTGTGTGAGGTGCCCTTCTATAAGAGTCAAATTTTTCCTCCATATTGCAGGTTTCGCAACGGTGGTGGTTGTGGGGTGTTGCTATAACCGTGGTTGCTGGTGTTATGCTGAAAAATGAATAATTTTATTTGTACTAAAAATTCTCTATGAATTAATGAAAGGAAACTATAATATTAATTAATTAAAATTGTACATACCTCTCGAAATACTTCGAAAATTCATCCTCTACATCACTATCCCTGATGGAGATGATGGGGATGTCTCTTCGAAGGGTGCTGGTTGCGTCATGTTATTTATGATGGGGATGGTCTCTTTGAAGGGTGCTAGTTGTGCGGTGTTATTTGATGGGCGCACCAAAACATCATGTAAAATACAAGGTTTTGCCTGTCTTTTAGTGAAAGTTTAGATCGTTTACTGGATGAAGCCATTACTAATGGTGAATAATTAATGAGTATTCAATTAAAACTTTAACGTTATATACACATAGATCTGTTAACGTTAACAAAATTGATAACAAGTGGAAGTGGTTAGTACAATGACCTGAGCAAGCAAAGGTGATGCAGCATGAGTCATGAGAACAGTATTGATGTCAAGGTTAATATATGTTCCCAGTAAACGCTACAAAATGCAATCTATGCACACTGAAGCTCTTGCAACAAGTTATAAGCAGTTTTGACCTTGAATGCTGGGTTTATATTACTATATAAGGAGATAAAGAGCAGTTTTGTACCAGTCAGTATATTGCACTCACGACTAGAATTGCAATTGTATACCTAAAGTACTTCTATAGTTACTTAAATTTTTAATTTTTACATATCAAATAAATATAATATTTGTTTCCATTACTATATAATCGTGTGCTTCATATTTTCTTGCAGTGTTGGATACAGTTTTGAAGGTAACTATGAGTAACGGTATACCCAACAGTAGTGATATTGTTAATTTAACAAGAAATATTATTCCATTGTTGAAAACCCAAAATGAATTTGTAAGGCACATCCGTATAATTAACACTAATATTAAGCTATTGCGGGATATAATTCAAAATAAAATTTATTTAGAGACATGCGAAAATTTGCTTAAACTCGAAAGTAATTTATCATTGCTAAAGTGTTATCTTATAAGAGTTAAACAGTTAAAGAGCGCTTCAGAGAAAACAGGTAGTGGAAATGTTACTAAAAAGCGTACACGCAAATTAAGTTGGTACTCTCTAGATTCATGTTTCAATGGTAGGTTACTTACTGGAATTATAGTCAATATAGCAAACATCAAGGACCCTCTTATTTTTTACAAAATGCATACAATAGTTTTGCGCGAAAGGTTAAAGTAATGCTAAGACAAACGATGCTAAAGGTCAATGTCATTTTAGTCTGCAATTTCATGCAACCTCAAAATCATGTTATTGAGTTGAAGACATTTGCCATAAAAAATTATGTCATCGATATTACCACCAATTTGCGTGAGTGGTATAACAATAACGTTTATTACAAATTACAAAAAAAGTTAGAGGAGTTTTCCGAAAGGGATTCTGGTTGGGCATTACATGAAGTTTTACATTTAAAGGTGAATATTAATAGCTATACTCCATTTAGAGGTGGCCTTTCGACTTACGTTAAAGTTCCTTACTTCATAGCAGTAAAGCATGCGGTAGTGAATGTTAAGAACGATGACGAGTACTGCTTCCTGTGGGCCGTTGTTTCGGCATTATACCCAGTGCAACTTCATTCAGATAGAGTTTACAGTTATCCTCATTTTAGAGATGTTTTGAATTATGGTTCAATTTCCTTCCCATTAAAATAGATGATGTAAAAATTTGAAAAATTAAACAACCTCTCCATTAATTTGTTTTGTATTCAGGGAAAGGTGTATTACCGCTAGTATTAAGTGTAAATCAAGAAAATAGTGTCAGGGAACCTATAAATCTTTTAGTACTTTCGCCTAATTATCATTCTGCGGGTTCTACTGCTGATGCTATTAATACAAAAATTATACTGTTTATCATTTCGCGTGGATTAAAAATATGTCAGCTCTTTTTTCTAAACAACTATCGAGTAGGGGGCACAAGAAGTTTATTTGTTATCAATGCTTGAATCACTTTTCTTCAGATCACCTTCTACAAAAACATGTCACTCTCTGCCATCAACTTAATCAATGTTCAGTCAGGATGCCTACCGAAGCGGAGATGTTCCTACAGTTCAAAAATTTCGCATTTCAGGAAAAGGCACCGTTTGTAATTTATGGATTTAGAAAGTATTTTAGAAAAGTGTACAAATTTAACATCACTTGGGGTAATACTCTATTTCATTCCAAACATATACCCTTTAGCATTGCTTACTACTTAAAGTGTTCATACAATGATTCTTTATCTCGATTTAGGCTTTATAGAGGAAATGATTGCATTCAATGGTTTGTTAAAGAGCTTCAAAGTATTGCACATTGGAGCACCGAAATCATTAATAAAATAATTCCTATGGGTACTTTAACTCCCAATCAGGTTGAACACTTTGAAAGCACTACGATCTGTCACATTTGCGAAAAACCATTTACAGATAATGATATAAAGGTCAGAGACCATAACCATTTCACCGGAGCATTTCGAGGAGCATCACATCAGAATTGTAACCTAAACTATAAAGACTCTCACATCTTACCGGTTGTGTTTCATAATTTGTCAGGTTATGATAGCCATTTCGTCATTAGAGAATTGGCTACTATTCCCGGTACGATTTCACTCCTACCCATAAACAAAGAAAGATATATCTCTTTCACAAAAGTAATAGAAGGTAGTAAAATTAAGTTTAGATTTATTGACTCTTTCAGATTTATGAGTAGTAGTATTGAAAAGTTATCAAACTATTTGGAAAATAGTAAAAAGTTATTACCCGAGCTAAATGTAACAATGAAGAAGAATTTTCTTTACTAGTTCGCAAAGGTGTGTTTCCTTATGAGTATATTGATACTGGGAGAAATTAAACGAGACCACGCTCCTCCTAAAGAAGCATTTTTCAGTCATCTTAATAATGAGGGAATCAGTGATGAGAGTTTTGAGCATGCGGTTAACGTTTGGAACAAATTTAGTATTAAATCGTTAGGGGAATACTCGGATTTGTATCTAAAACAGACGTTCTACTTTTAGCGGATATTTTCGAGAACTTTCGGCAAACTTGTATAAGTACTTACGAGCTTGATCCTCTGCACTATTATACAGCTCCCGGTTTAGCATTCGATGCTATGCTTAAAATTACACAAGTAAAGTTAGAATTATTTACAGACATTGATATGTTAATGTTTATTGAAAGAGGGATTAGAGGTGGTGTAGCTCAATGTTCAAATCGGTATGCTAAAGCTAACAATAAGTACATGGAGGAAAAATTTGATCCTACCTCTGAAAGTGTGTATTTAATGTACTACGACGTGAATAATTTATATGGAGCCACCATGTCAGAATTTCTACCATTTGGCGATTTTTCTTTTGTTGATGAAGCTAATTTTGAAACTTTAGATGTAATAAACCATCCTGATGATTCGGAAATTGGTTATATAGTCGAGTGTGATTTAGACTATCCTATAGAATTACATGAGAGTCATAGTGATCTACCGCTAGCACCCGAACATATGGTTCCACCGCGTCTGATTCCAAAATGAAAAAATTACTGCTTACCTTGTATCCAAAACGTAATTATGTAATTCATTACAGAAATTTAAAAGTATATTTAAAATATGGATTGAAGTTGGTAAAAGTACACCGTATATTACGTTTTAAACAGTCTCCGTGGTTAAAAAATATATAGATTTAAATACAGCCATGCGTCAGCAATCTCAAAATGAATTCGATAAAAATTTCTATAAATTAATGATTAATAGTGTTTTCGGGAAGCTGATGGAAAATGTACGTAAACATAAGGACATACGGCTAGTAACGAAATGGGAGGGTCGCTATGGTGCTCGTCTTACATATCAAAACCAAATTTTCATAGTTGTACAATATTTGAAATGATATGCTTATCATTCAAATGAATAAGCTTGAAGTATATTTCAATAAACCTATATATGCGGATTCAGTGTTTTAGACGTTTCAAAAACTTTTTTATATAATTTTCATTACGGCTACACGCTACCCAAGTTCCATAATAATGCTAAGCTCTTGTACACGGATACGGATAGTCTCATATACGCCTTTTCGGTTCCCGATATCTATCAATGTATTAAAGAGGACATTGATAAATTCGATACATCTGATTATAGTCCCGACAACATCTTTGGACTCCCATTAGTAAACAAAAAGGTCCCCGGCTTAATGAAAGATGAAAACCATGGCGAAATTATGGTTGAATTTGTAGGACTTCGTGCAAAATGTATGCTTACACGGTTGATGAAAAGGTTGTAAAAAAATCAAAGGGTTCTACGCAAGCAAGCGTGAGGCAGATCACGATTAATGATTATAAACAGGTCCTGCTTGAGAGTAGCGTAATAAGGCGCTATCAACATCTCATAAGGTCAAAGAAACATGATGTGTTTACCATTAAACAAAATAAAGTCATACTCAATCCTTATGACGATAAACGCTTAGTAAATTTTGATTTCACTGATACTAGACCATGGGGTATAACTTTCAGTAAACAATGAGCAGTCTTCAAGTCAACTTGCAGGAAGAGCTGCAGTGCAGTAGTGATCAAATATACAAAAAGTACCTGAAGCGTTCTTTGACCTCTCCTGAAATCTATACATTTATACTGAATATATTACAAAATATTGTTATTCCTGATGAGTGTTTTTACTGGTGTGCTATAAACTCAAAGTGTGCAAATGAAATTATTATTAGGACATTATTTGATAAAAAATTAAATTAGACGATACCATTAAAAGTTTTATGAAATTGTGTACCGATAAAGGCTACAATTCATTAACTTTTGATAAAGTAGATAGGATCTTAGACGATATGAGTGTACTTGGTGACATACCGCTTAAAATGTATCTATATGATTTATTAAGGGTTCATGATTCAACAAATGTTAAATCTACGTTAGAAAATATTGCTTACAAGGACACTGTATTTATTATAACTGAATGTATTGAGAAATCGACATATTATGCTAACTACAAGTGCCTCGATATTTTGATTGAAATATTATTAGAACAAAATATCAACTATAAGTTTCAACCGTGGGAAAACGATGAGCACCACAAAATTTATTACTGGATACTAGACAACATCAATAAAGGTGAAACAAATTCAAATTCCTGTTTGGGATGGAGGTGTGGGCCAGATTCGGGTATATGGCCATCCAGTAATTTAAGTGATTATATAAGTACTTTAGGTTCACTTTATAAGATAATGAAATTTTAAAAATAAATGTAATATTTAAAAAATAAAATACTATTATTTTTGTGTGTTTTATTTCATCTAAGAGCTACATCCTTTCTTCAAACTATATATATATAACTAATATAAGTAATTTGTTTCACAAAGTACAGGTTAAATGTTATAAAACAATATCATCCTTATTGATCCATGATCTTTCATCCAATCCCCACCATTTTACGAATAACTTATTATTCTTGGAGCGAAGCACTTTTTCTACTAGATATACATCGGGATACTTTGTTTTTGTAATTCATGTTCATAAAACCCTCCCAGTACAGGATTTCCCTTCATGTCTTCAAGCATGTACGTAGTGGGGTTAGTAATGCAAACTTTCACAATCTTAAATAGTTCACTAGACCAATTGGGTGTGTATCCTTTGGCGAAAATATTTTTAAATTTACTGATTCGTACTATGTCACCCACAGAATATCGATTCCCATCGAATATTTTTATGTTAGTGTAAGCCTCTAGCTTTGTATGATTACCAACATCTTTGGGCTTCATTCTAATAGTTCTATGCTTACGATTGTTATAATCCATCGTTATGGTATCAATTGTATCAATCCATTTATATTTACCTTGCAGGCTGAATGACTTATATAGAGCACCTTTAATGGTTCTGATAACACGTTCAGCAATTGCAGCCTTCTTTGTGCTATAGGTAGAGTAATGATTGACTCCATAACGATGCATTAGTTTAGTAAAATGCGCATTGTAGAATTCTTTTCCTGCATCTGTCTGCAAATTGGTAGGTTTCCGACCTTTTTCAAAGATTGTTTGCAGGCCTTGGTAACTTCTGACCTGTTTTCGTTTTTAATCCTTTAGTCCATAAGTATTTCGAAAACAGTCGATGACCACTAATATATACTTATAACCCTTATTTTGTTTGGCATATGTGTTAAATTCAGCTAAATCTGCTTGCCAAAGATCATCAAAACCTCTAATTATTGTTCGCCTTCGTTTAAAATTTTTCGTGCAGGTTTGTGCAATTCGTTGACGAGTTGTAATTTGGACATGGTGCTAATTTATTCACAATTTCTTTAAGTTGATGTAGTTTTTCCTCCAGCGCTAGATAAGCGTTGGCGTTTCCTTTGAAAGTGTTCCGAACTGCTTGTAAACAGAAATCAAGGTATCCTTTATTTATAGCATCACCATCTTCTTCAGGGTCACCCAACTGTGTCAAACGATTTCCATCCAAATCGAACCTTGTTGATACATAATATTGCCTAGTGATGACATCTTGAGGATCTATGGGATTGGCCACATTGCTGAGTCTCTTATTCTCAATATCAAATTGATTAGCATCAATCTGTTTAAACTGAGGGGCTAGTTTCTTTAATTGATACTGGACATATGAACGTCCAAATTTGTCAAGGGCATTTTAGTTGTGACATGTCGACATCAATGCATTCTCATTTATATTGTTTAAAAAGCGGTTGTTCGGTTTTTCAATGTATCCATCTTCATATAGTTCTTCTACAATTGATATTATGTCATTTACAACACCTGTGTTTCCTGCTAATTTTTCTGCCCACAATACTTCCAGATCACGAATTAGTTCATGTATATCATTCCAATATTTATATTCAATGGGTCTGTTTGTTAATTCCTTAAAAATATAGCTCCACCTCCTCCCTTGGTTGTGGTGGGTGATGATGACAGCAAGGGTTTGATTATTTGTGTATACTTTTGCTGCGGCTTCCTCGAATCTGTGCACTTATGTCATAATCTCGCCTTACTACATTCGTAGCCTCTAAAATAGTTCTATATTTTTTCTATCTGTTGACTTTACTAGACTTAAGTCGGGTTCATTCATAATAAGCAGATCATATAATCCTGGAGTCCCTTTATACGTGACACCTTTAATAATTATATCGTCTCCTTTAATTGTGATGGGTGTATTACCAATTGTCCATTTATCAGTTTTGGTATCATAGTGGACTCCATACGTATGATCAATATCACCTTCAGCATTCTTCAAAATACGTTCAACATATATACGCGGCAATTCATTGTACTGCTCGAGAAATTCTTCCGAGATGGGTTCATTATGGGAATCATCTACGATACTAGACAGTTCTTCTTCTTCCTCCCCAGTATTAATCTCCCCATGACTGATGTTTCCAAGAAAGATGGAAGACTTGGGGAGGATTTCTTCGAAAAAACGGAAGCTGAGCTAGTGGACTAGTAGCACCCTTACTTGAATCACCTAATGGAGTGAGACGTGGGGTCCATTGAACTTGAGCTAGCGGACTAGTGGGGATAGTGGCGTGCTTTCTTGGAAATATCAATACGGGTGGTTTTTAGGTTTAACATCAATGACCTCCTCCTCCTTTTAGGTGTTTTTATCGATTTTATTTACTATTTCAGTTAGAGGTTCTATTAAAGGCTTATAAGTACTTTCGAATGTTCTTTCATTATCAATGCGAGCAGTCTTAATACTGTTATACTTCTGCCGTATTATTTTACGAGCCTGAATAATTTTTTCTTTAATATCCTCTCCTTGTTGTCCATTGCGACAAACAGGTACCGGTTCACCTTGAACAGGTAGCTGTTTACACTAAACAGATAGCTGCTAATACCTAAACAGATCAGTTACTACTAAACTGCTGAATGCGGTTTAAGGTATTATATATATATTCGCCTTATATACCAAAACGGATTTAATGAACAGGTACCCGTTTACCATGAACAGGTAGCTGTTGCGACAAACAGGTACCGGTTCACCTTGAACAGGTAGCTGTTTACACTAAACAGATAGCTGTTAATACCTAAACAGATCAGTTACTACTGAAACCAGTTTAAGGTATTATATATTCATCAAATCCTTTCCTATAGCGACCATTATTAACTTCAGCATCCTTGTTTATGACCATGAAACCAAACGGATCTACCCAGCACTTTGAACACATGTCCCGAAACAATTTCATGCTTATGGTGGGACTTATATGATCCTCATACGCATGTTTTAAGTTTAATTCATCTTGCTCAAATAATATAATTAGATTCGCATTATCACGAATTAATTGCTTTGGAATTTTACTGTAAGTTTGACTCAAATAGAAACAGTCAATATCGTTATGCCTACCCATAGAAAAATATGCTCTTATATTATTTTGCTTTTCACAAGCGATATCATCGAAAATAAAAATAGAGTTTGATTTTGCACAATTAGGCTCAATCACATCTTGATTGTCGCTGAAGGTAAAGTAACCTATGTCCTTCATTGGAAGTAAGATTTCCTGTAAAAGTTTGTACTTGTTTTGATTCAATGACTTAGAGTATACGTATACATGTTTAAATTTCAAACCATTTTTTTCAGTAAGCAGACTGATCATTGCGTTTGTTTTACCGCAATTGGAGGGGCCGCATATAATACCACGTATACTATTAGGAAGTAAATCACCATGTTTTGAAGTAATAGACTTTTCATCAAAGTCATGATTTTGAATTGAGAGTTTTTGTTTCTGAGCAACTACTTTCATCTTTGATGGATGAAATAAAACTAAACGAATAATTACAACATCTTTATTTATATATATTAGACTATACTACAATAATAATTATAATTTTTTCACTTCTCCGGTGAGTGGACTGTACTGTACAATAGCATCATGGAGAATAAGACCATATACAACGATTCCATTATCGAAAGGTGTTAGAGATTCCATTTCCAATTTGATGTCCACTGTTGAGTTTTTTAAGGATTCATTTTGTTTAGAGCAGTCCATTACAAATATTGGACATGATTTGAATTCGGAATAGTTGAATAATGCATCTTTATCATCTTCACCATAGTAATCACAACGAAATTTCAAAAATTGCGATAGGCAGGTATATATTGGTTGGCACTGAAGTTCAAATGCATTGCTTCATATGGATAATACTCAGAATTCAGATGTACTTTAAGATTTCTGATGTTAATGTGATCAAAATTTCCAGCCCTTGCTGACCTTGTATACCTTTTACCTTGTTGGAATGCAACAATTATCCAACGTGGTTTTTCCAGTTGCGTTGATGTTTTTATTGGCCATATGTCTGAGGTTGCTTGTTTTAAAGCAGGCAATTCATACAACTCCCATTGTCGAAATGGAACAGTAATAATAGAATTTTTATTGATTCCTTGAAACAAGTTAAGTTTCGCAGCATCACTAAGTGTTAAGTGCGGTACTTTCCATTGAATTTTATTTAAGGTTATTGCGGCATCGACTTCACCATAGTAACAGTTTGTATCGCTTCTAGATCGAATTAAAACCAACTCTTGGCGCATATTCACGATTACCTGACGATAATCCTCCATTATTCCAAATATGTGGTTCAATGGTATGCATACTGTAAAAGATTTTTCTCCATTTTGCTCATCGAATTCTACTTGTAATGGTTCTTCATTCTTTGGTGACCATCCTAAATGACTTAGTGCTTTGCTTTTGCTTGCCGTATAAGAAATATATCCTTTAAGCGTAGATGTTATTCCTGGATTTCTACAAACATCCACTCTCTGACCACCTAACTCATAACGAATTTCTTCGAAAAGAAAGTTCGGGAAATTGTTGGTTAAGCTGCATGCTTTTCTTTCATCTTCTTTTTGAGCTCAAGTTTACCTTCTATGTACAGAAAACTATCATAAGTAGCCGTAATTAGATCTTGACTTTGAATTAAGATTCGTATTTCTTCGGAAGGTCCATATTTAGAAGATCCATATGGAAGATAAGTGTGAATATCTGATTTAATTATAGTATCATCAAAATGTACGTTTTGAAAGACGTTTAACGATTCTGCCATTGTGGTTGAGAACTTTTAAACCTATTGACGTTAAAAAGTATTTCTCTGCAGATGTTAACCGCAATGAAGGTTGATGACTAATTAATGACTTACTGTAGGGATGATGTCTTTTATATGAGTTTTTGAAAGATGGAATTGGTCCTGGATTAATTCTCAGACCCATGTTCTTTTAGTTCTAAGCGTACAGTGAATGGTTCACTTTCACCAAAGTCTATTAATTCACCCTTTTGATTAGTCAAATTAATTGTTATATTACTAATAATGTCAGTGTTTACTTCTAAATATTGAGTATTGCTCGGAGTTTTATCTAGACGATAACCTGGAGGAACTGAAACATCAATCTCATATAATACTTTAGCAGGTTTCCCGTTTCGATAAGATCCCTTTATAATGTTGCACTCTACGTGTAGATTAGTGTGTTTAAGTATTTGGATGTCTAACGCAGATGTATGTAAAATATTTGGTTCTAATATTTTAGACTCAAACCCTAGCATGCGCCCAATACAATTTTCTTTAGTAAAATCAATCTCAAATGAACTGTTTATCTCACATTTAAGTGTATTGTTGTTTGCTCTAATGATAAACTTTTCTGTGGGTATTTTAGATTTTAGATAATCGTTAATTTCATCTAACTCATATGCACCGTGTGGAATATTAATCACTTGCAAATGAGATGGATTTGTTCTAAAATAAAATCTATCGTTGCCTGCATAAATGTTTCTAATGCTGTTGCAGCCGTAAAATCCAACCAATCCAATAACGTATTTCTTCCCCAAATCTAGCTCTATCGGTGGATAGAAGTTGTAGCTAGCTGTGTTACCAACACCTTCTAAACTGAATGTTATTGACATAACTGAGAAAATTTGATGTTGTGCTGATTATTTATATAAAAATTGTAGGCATAGGTGTCCGCAAATAATTGTATTAAACTCTTGATCTTGGTTGTAATTATAATATATTTTACACCCCCGAAAGTAGTTAATCACTTCGTTTGGTGGTCGAATATTACCGAAACTATCGTAATACCATACCCTTTTACCACGCTTTTTGTAGCAAACCCAATGGGTACCTGGTCCTCTTTGGCTATCTAAGTTAATAATTCCAGATTCATTTTTCCGTGGCAATTTAGGCATGCTATCTCTCATAAAAATATCCCTAAAGTACGGTACGTTTTTGGAGTATTTCTTTAAATCAGTATCCGTTAACGGTCTTTCGGGTAATCTATTCAGTTTTTTGGAAACGGTTTTAAGTATAATGCACCACCACCAGATTTGTTTGGTTTTAGATATAGTGCACCGCCTTTCTTATTCATGGAGCCTATAGCGACCGATTCCATCATGCGATTATGGCGCGATGTCTCTTCCGCAATTTTTAGCATTTTTAGCATCATTGACTGCTTTAGCAATTCCTGATGCACCGCCAGCTAAAGCACCGATTGCTGATAATCCTGCGAATAACGGAATAAGAAATGGTAAAACCCTCCTTGTTTAGGTAGGGAATTACTCTAGGAACTTTAATGTTTTTCTTTCCTCCTAAATTTTTACCACACGTTTTGCCGTTGAAAGCGCTGACTTTATTGTGTCTGTGAAATTTCCGTTAGGTTTAATTTTTTAGCTATTGTCTTTCGTAAATGCAATAAATTTCCACCATTGCATTTCTTCTTCATATTAGATCGACGTTTACACCCCATTCCCAATTTTCTCTTTGCTTTCATGATGGTACTAACTGCTAAAGCTGCAGTTCGTTCACCTAGCGTTGCGTCTAATGATTTAAAGCGCTCCCAAGCTTTTTTTGTAAAATTTTATCTGCTTTATGTCTACTTTCTAAATCTCGGTAATCTCTGTAACTGATATCATGAAGTTTGCACTGAGCATCTAATTGATTAATGCCGAGGTCACCGCGTGCGAGTCGTTTTTCCAACTTTGTACCAGGACCGCAATACTGGTAACCAGGTAAATGCAATTCAAACGGAAGTTTATTGATTAGACCATTCACCAAACCACCACCACCTACACTCTTTCGCTTCTTAACTAGCATTGTTTACATGGATGGATAGAAGGGGTATTTATACCTAAATTGAGAAAACAAATCATAGTTATTTCTTTATTCAGTAAATGCTATACATTAGATAAGCAGGACGATAATACAAAATTTCCATTAAACATACAGTGTTATGTGAATTAATATTATACTTAGCATTTATAACATCATCAATATCTTTATAAATGTCATCATCACCACCACTGAATTCTTTCTCACGAAAACGACGGTAGTCAACAACTTGTTGTATGAACTTTTCATAAAACACACCAGATTGTAAGATTCAAGAAATTCCAATCTATAGCTTACTATATCCTTTAAATTGAATAGTTCTTCTATACTATGTGAGTTGAATGTACAAGAACAGCACTTGTAGTTTTCTATCATAACAGTTTTCAAAATTCTGTCATATCCTTTAATTAATTCCCAATTGTAATAAATACCAAGATTACTAGATAGAGATTCATAATGTTGATCATAGATTATATCTTCTTCATTTACATTTGACCAATCAATTTCATTTTCAATTTCTTGAGATCGAATAAATTGTAATTCTACATATGAATGCCATCTTAGAAGCTCATTCCATTCCTTCATATCCAACACTACATTATTGCTTTGATCACAATTACCGCACCCAATACGCACCACTGGTGCAAGGTTGAGGTGTGTACTGTATCCAATTTCCAGATGTTTTGCATGATGAGTATCGTTCGATAGTTTATAATAGGTACAATCGATTAAGTATTCCTTAGCTGCTTGTTTATACACTTCATCCTTATATTGAAATGATGATGCGCAGTCAGTCTTAGCAGAAGAATAACCTTCATCATGTTTCTCTTCATTTTTACTACTACTACTACCATCACTATTTTGACAGCACCAACAAAATGTTAAATTATTCAGATTGTTACTGCAATGATGTGATGTATCCATATATAACGGTGAACTTCTGAGTTTGGATCGTTCCAGAAATGATTTTATTGCTACTTGCATGACTTTACTTGCTCACAATTTCACTATGACTAAACGCTGCTTAAGAAAATAATTCTAGTATTTCAATTTTACATATGGTGGGGTGCTACTATTAAAAAGAAAATGTTATGTTTGTTGTTTTGCCAGCTGCACCCAAACTACTTATAAACACATCCTTCGTGTTTAGGAGTGTTTTAAATTCTTCAATTCGTGTTTCTTCTTTTTTGAAATACACATAAAAGCGTTCCGGTAATACACATTTAAAATCACCCGTTTCTATCACTATACGTTCACCGTACTTAGTATTAATTATATCCATATTCGTTACTTTATACTTTCTCGATATATCGAGCTCGCACGCATTCTTAAAGGGTTTGCAATAGGTGCTTTGGTTTAACCCTGTTAATTCCATATTTAACAATTATGTGTTGCAGACTGATCTCAACATACAGCTCGCTGCAGTTTATATAAGAAATATGCGTCCTACATATTACAACATGCTTAAACTTGTTAAATACCTACTGTTGACCTTGACTATAAATATAATATGATGATGATGATCAGCTCCAAAATTTATATTTCCGCTAAAAGTTTGACCTTGAAAATTATATTCTTAGATTTATGATTACCTTGCAATTTCTATTTTAGCTTTTCACCTTGACCTTTTATACTTCTAAGAAATATGACACCACCGTAGGTCAATAACCTTTGACCTTGAAAACTATTTTAGATTTATGATTACCTTGCAACTTCTATTTTAGCTTTTCACCTTGACCTTTTATATTTCTAAGAAATATGACACCACCGTAAGTCAATAACCTTTGACCTTCAAAACTATTTTTGATTTATGATTACCTTGCAACTTTTTAGCTTTGACCTTGACCAACTACATTTTAAATCTCCCGCTTAAAGTTCGACCTTGAAAGAGCTCCAAAAGCTTCCGATTTCACCACCAGAGGGCGAGTGACTCCAAAAATTTAAATCCCCCACCACAAGCATGCTTGAGACGTGGAGCGCGTTCTGGCATAACGAGAAAACTCACTTGACCTTGAAATAAATCCCCATAAGATTTACATGGGTGACCTTGAACTGGTCCAGGATCGGCCTTATATGTCTACTAGTTTTATTCGATAACTCCACAATTATACTTAGACAACAGTTTTTAATAAACGGGTTGATAAATTCGTAATATCTACGAACACACTGTGTTGTAACAGCGCTTGCGTACGCACGCACGCTGCACGCACGCATACAGGCACACACGCACGCGCGCACACACGCACACACCCACACACCCAAGCACGTACGCACACATGCATACACGCATACACGCACACGCACATGCACCCACACACAAACGCCCACACACACACCCACATACACACACACACACGCACGCATGCACGCACACCCGCGAACGCGCGCGCTCACACACACGCACACATCGAAACTTTGTCAAACGCCATAAAATGTATATTTCCTATCCTTCTATACCTAAATATGTATACTTATGTTGGAACGTAAAAGAAAGAGGTTGCATGTTTATCCCAAAAAAATATTATTAAGGTTATTTCATTTTTTTTTAATTTCCACTTTGTGGCTTGGAAGGTTATGTGTTGTTCCACATCATATATTTAGTTATTAACTCTAACTGAATTTTTATAGCATTATAATATTTTTTAAATACTTACTTTTAACATTCTGTAGAATGAAATGCACACAAATAAAGAAAGCATAACGAATTTTGATAAGTTGCAATATTTGAAAGCTCGATTTGTTCGATTTGTGATTTCAATAATATCAACATGGTACAAAATAACTCGTTTCAGTTCCTTTTGTAAATATGCCCATGGGATTTCACTAACATCATCCATTTTCAAATTTCTTTTGTTATCCTAAAATAATACAGTAATGTAATACATTAATCGTTAACACTATTTTACCTGACAAAACCTTTGATGTGCTCTTTCCGGAATTTCGTTAATGCAAGTTTTTAAATTTTTGCAATGAAATTGCAAGTGTTTATATATACATAAAAACAACGCGTCTAACATTACATATTCGTGCGCACTCAAAGTATATGTACAAATTTGTAATATATAGAATACTTTCCAATCACTATTAATTACCCATTCAGGCATTGATCCCAAGCAACATTTCCGAGTCTTCGTTAGATTAAAACAAATTTTTAGTGTTGTGGCCAAAGATCCCGCTGGAAACAGTAAAAAACTCTGAAAGTTAAAGTGTTAAATGCTAATTTAATTCTAAAATAGTATTACGATTCCCCTAAGCCACTTTATCAACCAAACTTTTAGGCCAAGAGTGAATTTTGAGTTTACAATTTGGATATTTTCAATTGAATTCATCACCCTTATCAATTCTTCTTTGCGCATACGGATTAATATCATTCTTGGTATTACTGCAACAAAGAAAGGTTATTAATGTGGCTTTACTACAAATATTAATTACTGTTTCCAAATGAACTAATGAATAAAAAATCATCAAAATTCTTATCTACACTTGCATTCCAATCAACAACCGAAATCATTAAAGAGTAGTAAAATGTTACTATTAAAGGTAATGACACCAAACAGAACTTGTCAAAAATCGTTGTACGCGGTTTTAGTATTAATCCTGAAATTTTTAAAAGATTTTTGCAAAGACCAAAATAATTTTCTTTATTACTCTGCATTTTAGCTACAACAGTACTGTAGGTTACGGTTGAATGAAGGTAACGTTTGTTTCTAATCATAAATCTATAAAGCTGTAATAATGAGGTGATCCCTTATATACGCAATACACAGAAACGATGTTTTCTGTTAATTTGCATGTTTGATTAGTTTAAAATAGTAAGTGGTAATTAGGTTACGTGTACTTCAAGACGTATGTTTATGCTATTGATGATTTTAATAAAAAATGATATGCGATGCAATAATTATCAACCCATCTAAAAGAAAATGTGTTTCTTTAGTAAATTTATAGAAAAGATCGCGCATTTCTAATATTTAAAATACAACACGAACAATGTTGACCAGCACAGGAATATCTTAAGGCAGCTCTGGACTTCGGAGCAAAATGTTCTTTAGGGCCCCATACATCGGAAAGTAAACGTAACACTCTACACTCTTTAAAATTCATACTAACTTAAACTTAACTTAACCTTGACGCCATTCCCTTGCAGGGTAGGCAAAACAATCCCTGCCTCTTAATTATTTTTCATTCACAATCTTTCTTCATGCTTTCCTATCTCCGCATACCTCCCTAGCTTCCACAAGATTCATACATAGTCTCTGACATCCCCTTTTGTGTTTAAAACTCCTTACCTTTCTTACTTTTATCATACATTCTACTACATTCAGCGGTCTACCAGACACGACCTTACCTCTAACCTCACCCACATACATTTGCTTAGTTAATCTTGCGTTGTTCATTTTCTCAATGTGACCAAACCAACGTAATGTACTACTTTTATATCTATCCATCATCATCTTTTCCTCGCCACACTCTGTCATTATGAACTCATTCCTTATCTTGTCCCTTCTCGTTCTACCACATGCGCTTCTCAGGAGTCTCATAGTCATGGCATTTATTTTTCTTGCGTGCTTTTTTTGACATACTCACGTCTCACTTTCATACAGCACTGACGGGAAAAACACGCCATAATAGATTGCTCGTTTCGCAGCTAGGCTCAAGCTTTCGTTTCTCATTATCGTCCACATACTTCCTTCCAACATTGACCCTTCGTCCAATCTCGCCCTCCATTTTACCATCTGCAGTAAACAATATTCCCAGATATACAATCTCGTCCACTTGCTCCACAATTTCACCTTGCAGAGTAAATACTCTACTCTCCTTTCCACCTTCCTGATTGAACAACACAATCTTGGCTTTGTTCAAGTTTACCTTTAAGTCCATCAAACTTCCTCAGAGCAGTTTGTAGCAGTAGGGGACGCATTTTTTCACCCCTATGGTTTCTTTTCCGAGGCCTTTTTCAACCCTAATTTTTACACATCTACGTGTGAGACCGTATTTTTAACCCTTTTTTATCCTTAATTTTTTATTACTTGCGCTCGTGTAGGACGTGTTTTTTCACCCCTATTTTATGACAGCTCACGTATAGGACGCGTATTTTCAACCTTTATGGTTTCTTTTAGAGTGTCAACCCTAATTAGAGCTTTTTTTGCACATGTTCACGTGCGGGGCTGGGGCTGGTCTTGGTGCTGGAGGCTGGACCTGGACCTAGGTCTTGGACTTGGAGTTGGTCTTAGGGTTATTTTTGATGGTCAACTAATTAAGGTCCTTCTGGCTATATTAAAAGCAGTGACCCTGGAGGTTAGGCAAACGCACACGCATACAATGTTGGAAATTGCATAATTAATAAGATATTATTATTAAAATTATCGATCCTATTGCTTTAAAATGGTCATATGCTATTGGATGATCCTTTACCTACACGAGAAAACGTTGTATTTCTAATAAGGAAGTTCTCGTAAGACACGTGTAGGGTTTCGCAACTTGTTCTCAGGCCTTCGCTCCCAGGCCGGAGATGGTATGGGAACCTAACCTTATAAGACAAGTTTAGAGCTTAGCCCCTATCGTGGCCCCCTTGGTGCAATTGTATGTGGTTCTAACTTAATCTTACAGCTGTAGGCCTTCGCCCCGTCATACAAAATTGTATTCTAATAAGGAGGTCCTTCTAAGACAGGACTTGTATCAGGGTCTGCGCCCTGGCCCCTTTGAGTAAAAATTGATTTTAGTGCCATCTAGTGGCGTATAGACTAATGAACATTTTCTATAATAGAAGTTGATCATGCACTCCTCTCTCCTGCTCCATCTTGTTTCTGTCTCACTCTCTCTCTCTTTCGGCTCTTTTTCATACACAAACAAATCAATTAATTAATCAATCTAAAACAAATCACGCTCGATCACCAGATTAATCTCAATCAATCAACCGAAATTATGTCTTACAGTTTGCGGAAACCAGATTACAGTTCAAACTGAATACATTAAAGTCTAATTAAATATGACGTGAAATAATAAATAATTTCTACCCTAATGCAATGATGCTTTATGTATAGGCAGATTCTCTCTTTCTAAACAGACACCACCTATGCATTTGGAAAATTATATCTGATTTATTTGCATGTTCAATTACATACACACAAAATTGTTTCATCGTAACGTGTTCATTAACAATTGTAATAACCCATTAAAAAGACTGGAAAGTAATAACTACTTATATATAACATAGAGTTAAATTAAATTAACATGTTTTAAGAATATCAAACTGATATAATGGAAATAAAAGGCAAAAGGTTTTAATGGTTTATTATTATAGGCTAATTAACAATAACTACAAGTTTAAAATCCACGAATACGTACCAGATATTTGAGAGTTGATCTTATGACGTCATCCTATAAAAATAATACATTTAAAAAATTTTAAAAAACATATATTAAAAATAATACGCTTACCTTTAGAAGCGTTTTTTTCCTTCAGCTGTACCATACGTTGAACTGAAATATTTTTTATACAACGTGCCCACATATAATCACACTAAACACGATATGTGAAACGGTTGGATATAAACTGGCTATTACATTCCGATCATTAACTAATTTAGAAAGTAATACATAAAACCTGAATACTGCTACTCGTATTTTCACTTTCTCTTAAAAATAATTAATAACAAATAGGTTTGAAAAATATTCATATTGTACATACGGACACACAAATTGTTTTTTTTTATAAAAAACCACATTAAGAGTTGGAATGTGTGCAACATACGGTTTTAAATTGACCATGTATTTTCCCATATTATTTTTTTATTAGAGTTTTAAATTTTTATTACCATGATTGTTATTAAAATTATCACATCTCTATTAGTGATCATTTTGATATAAAAAGGGATGCCTAAAATTTACCATTGCATTTTCAATTTTGGTAAAACATAATCTCGTTTCGAGGAAACGACCTTCAAAACAATCAATCAAACCAGATACATAAGAATGCTTTAATTATATCCATTTAAATAGCGAAATCAATAAATTCAAGATGTATCTGAAAATGACTTCTATCAAAAAAAAAGGTTGTCTTTTTAAAAAACCTTAGATTTTTATAAAACAAGACTGAACGTCCTAGTCGTTATTGAAAATGCTCAACCACCTATGTACAGTATACATTGCAATAACAAATATAATTCAACTCATTACTTTAAAATAAAGGTGTAATTAAGAGCTGGTTGGTATACATCGGAATGTTATTTTGTTAACATGCAATTTAAACACGCGTTGATTAAGCGGTGTTGCTCGCTTATATGTTTTATTTACACAGACCTTTTGAGATTTTTATGTCAAGGGCCCGCGACAAGTGACAAGACCCGAGCGCAGCTTCTTAGGAACTGTATGTAGTTTTGAAAATATACAGCTACGCGGAACTATGATCAATCTCTATTACAGAAAAAACGTCTGTTAGCTTATACACCACTAGATGGCGCCACAAAAAGCTCAAACTTCCAGCCAACCGGACACGATAGACGTGAGAGACGAAAGGGGCAAGAGAAACGCGGGGATGGGAGAGACGAAAGCCACGTTTAAGTTCCAACTCTTTTATTTTTGTATTAAATCCAATAAGATTGATAGAAACTGGCCTCTTAAATATACAAATTATAAACAAACCCAAAAGTCCATTCCGAAAACAAGATTATTAATAAAAAATTGAAAGAGAACTTAGCGTTTAAAAAATATATTTAAACAATACATCATTTATTTATTTAATTTAATTACATACTTATCAGTCTTCTCCTTTTTACGACTGTAATTCGTCACTATCGTCATGGTCTTGAGATTCGTCCTTTCTATCTCATCAGTCTTCTTCTGTGAATCATTATTATCATCATGAGTGTGAGATACATTCACCTCATCCACTTCATTGTTTTCATCATCAGCTTGAACCGTTACATTGTAGTAGTTTACTAACAAATCCCTGAAATCTCTAATGTCCTCTGATGTTGGTTCATAAACAGGAGAATATATTATAATAATAATGAATAATGCTTACTCGCTGGAGACTATATACACAGGTAAAATTTTGCGATGGAATGTTTTCATATAGGTACGAATCGCATTAACCGTACTATAGTTAGTGCGACCCAACACCTCGACACCCGAAGATGACCAATCCTATCCGAACATTGTTGAGTACTTACACCCATTCCTCCAATGTAATTTAAATAAAATGAAATAAACAAGTTTTACAACACTTTTATTTTTTACACAAAAATAATAGGTAACATTTTTGTACACAAATTACAATTCTCTCTTTATGTCTAATAGGCGTATCCTTTACTACATCCAATTTAATTTTAATTTTATAATTTAAATCTATACTTTGTTCTTCCAATTCTCTTTCTAGTCAATAATTAGATATACATAACGTATCCAGATCTTCGAAACGTAATACGTTATGTAATTTATTTCTCGTCGTTATCGGATTCCATTAAATGTGGTATTTCCATTAGTTTAAACGTCTGATCTTTTCTCTCTCGTGCGCTTCTTGTCTCTCTCGCCTCTCTCTCGTTTCTCTCCCTCTCGACTCGCCTCTTCCTCGTTTCCCTCTAGTTTCTCTCTCGCTTCTCTCGTTCCGTCGCTTCACTCTCCCTCTCTCGCTCTCGCCTTTCTCGTTTCTCTCACTTCTCCTGTCGCGCGTGTGTCCGTATGTACAATATGAATATTTTTCAAACCGATTTGTTACTAATTATTTTTAAGAGAAAGGGAAAATACGAGTAGCAATATTCAGGTTTAGTGTATTACTTTCTAATATCATTGCATTAGGATAGAAATTATTTATTATTTTACGTCATATTTAATTAGACTTTAATGTATTCAGTTTGAACTGTAATCTGGTTTCCGCAAACTGTAAGACATAATTTCGGTTGATTGATTGAGATTGAACTGGCGATCGAGCGTGATTTGTTTTAGATTGATTAATTAATTGATTTGTTTGTGTGTGAGAAAGAGCCGAAAGAGAGAGAGAGTGAGACAGAAACAAGAAAGAGCAAGAGAGAGAGAGGTGTGCATGATCAACTTCTATTATAGAAAATGTTCATTAGTCTATACGCCACTAGATGGCACTAAAATCAATGTTTACTCAAAGGGGTCAGGGCGCAGACCCTGATACAAGTCCTGTCTTACAAGGACCTCCTTATTAGAATACAATTTTGTATGACGGGGCCAAGGCCTAGAGCTGTAAGATTAAGTTAGAACCACATACAATTGCACCAAGGGGGCCACGATAGGGGCTAAGCTCTACACTTGTCTTATAAGGTTAGGTTCCCATACCATCTCCAGCCTGGGGGCGAAGGCCCTAGAACAAGTTGCGAAGCCCGACACGTGTCTTACGAGAACCTCCTTATTAGAAATACAACGTTTTCTCGTATAGGTAAAAGATCATCCAATAGCATATGACCATTTTAAAGCAATAGAAACGATAATTTTAATAATAATATCTTATTAATTATGCAATTTCCAACATTGTATGCGTGTGTGTTTGCCTAACCTCAGGGTCACTGCTCTTAATATAGCCAGAAGGACCTTAATTAGTTGACCATCAAAAATAACCCTAAGACCAACTCCAAGTCCAAGACCTAGGTCCAGGTCCAACCCCAGCACCAAGACCAGCCCCAGCCTCTCACGTGAACATGTGCAAAAAAAGCTCTAATTAGGGTTGACCCTCGAAAAGAAACCATAAGGGTTGAAAATACGCGCCCTATACGTGAGCTGTCATAAAATAGGGGTGAAAAAACACGTGCTGCACGTGCGCAAGTAAAAAAAAATTAAGGATAAAAAAGGGTTGAAACTACGGTCTCACACGTAGATGTGTAAAAATTAGGGTTGAAAAAGGCCTCGGAAAAGAAACCATAGGGGTGAAAAAACGCTCCCCCCACGTGGGCATATAGAAAAGTGAAAGGTGGGTTTTCCCAAGAAAATCCAAGATGGCGGCGGAAGGCGCCCCCCCTTCTACTTGTAGCTCATCCTCACGGTCACTTAATAAGACTGTGTTATCTGCATGCACCAGAAGTCGTACATTTACATCACTAACCATTACACCATTTGTATCGATACATGCTTGTCTAACCCATTTACCCATGTATTCATTAAACAGTCACGATGACACCGCAGAGCCTTGTCGCACTCCTTGCTCAATATTAAAGTTTTCACTCACACCTGCTCTCACATTAACACATCCCAGGCTACCGTTGTATACTGCCCTTATTCTGTTTATTAGACCTTTATTTACGCCATATTCATTTAATATTTCCCACAGCTTCTCCCTATTCACTCCGTCATGTGTTTTCTCCAGATCTATAAACGCACAGTACAGCTTCCCTTTTACACTTAAACACTTTTCGATCACCTGCTGGAGAGCTACCATCTGATAGACAAATCCTTTCCCTGGCATGAAGTCACCCTGCACATCTCAAATCTTACTTTGTGTAGTTTCTCGTACTCTATCAATCAGTATTATATCAAATACTTTACCAGGCACGCTGAGCAAACTTATTCCTCTGCAGTTCCTACAATCACTCTCGTTCCCCTTGCCCTTATATAGTGGTACAATGATCGCGCTTTTCCAATCTCTCGGTACTTTTCCACCCTTAGGGCATACATTGAATAGTTCACACAATCTTCGTATAAGCTATACACCTCTCAACCTTCCTACCGTTTTCTCTAACTCATTTATCCCAATATCCTTCTCTGGTTCATTCACCATTCCTTCTACTTTCTCCTTATTTAAGCCTTAAGTCTTACATTTCTCATCACTGTACAGCTTCCCGAAATATTCTTGCCAGCATTTCCTCACTTCAAAATCATACCTTACTATTTTGTTGCTCATATTCGTCCCTCCTCCATCGTTCACATTGACTGTTATTGCTAATTTGCAGTCTAGTAAGGAACAACTTGATATTTGGTATGGAAAATATAAAACTGGTATAAAACAGAAATACAGTGAGTTTTGCAAAAGTTTCGTTTATCACTAAGAGTAAAACTCTCTTTTATTAGCCTTTGCATTTGCAAATGCGTTTATCACACTGGTCAAATTCTATTCAGAGGTGATTATCGATTGAACTGGAAGCAAAGCTAAATGCTCAGTTTCTGTGATACATTTGTGATCTTAGGTAGGTTTTAAGTCATTTCTACTTTAGGACATGATCTCTCGAGACTTGACATTATTACATGCATATTAAAAAACAATAAGAAATCTACATATCGATTAACAATTAATTCAAGAGGAGAAAGGAATGAATATATATATATATATATATATATATATATATATATATATATATATATATATATATATATATATATATATATATAACACACACACACACACACACACACACACACACACACACAGGGTGAGTATTTAGAGAGAGATTGCCCGGTTACTCCGTTATTATACGGTACACCAAAGAAAGCTATTTACAAAAATTGTAGGCAACGACATGCTCGTTATTTGGAATATATGCCGACCTCTACAGGGTGATTCATAACTACATGGTAACAAAAACACAATTTTTTAAATAGGACACCCTGTATATTTCCTCATATTTAGATTATTCTTGTAATCCCTGTTCTTGCAATATGAAGTTATATATAACCAAATAAAGTATTTAAAGAGATATGACCATCTATATATTAAAATCGCTCTGGAGTAAACACTGTGTGTATGGAGAAGTAATAAATAAAAAATTGTTTATTTACATAATAAAATAAACAATATGTTATAGTAATTCACAATTATTATTAATTTTATTAAATACATAAATAAAAAGTTTACCTCGAGTAGGATTTGAACCCACGACCTGTGATTTGCTAGAGTACCGCGCTAACCAACTGCGCCATCGAGATTCAAGCCTCAATCGATGTAAATTTTGCCTTTATGTGTGTAGAACTGCTCTAAATTCTAAATATGATGAGATTACAATGAAATTACTTATATTAATAGAATGTGAGCCTGCAATGTCGCAAGGATTCACACATACCAAAGCAACTTGATTAATATTAATTTATTACAAGTTTTGTTATGAAAGATTAAGTTCAAAGGTAAATATGTAATTAAAAATTACTATTAGTTTTATTAAATACATAAATAGTTTAGCTCGAGTAGGATATGAACCTACGACCTGGACTTTGCTAGATTACCGCGCTAACCAACTAATTAATCAAGATTCAAGCCCCAATTGACGTAAATTTTGCCTTTATGAATGTAGAACTGATGTTAATTCTAACTTTAATGAGATGACAATCAAATTACTAATATTAATGGAATGTGAGCCTGCAATACCGTAAGGATTCACACATTCCAATACAGCTTGACTAATATTAATTTATTATAAGTCTTGTTATGAACGAATAAGTTCAAACTTAAATGTGAAATTAAAAATTATTATTAATGTTATTAAATACATAAATAAAAAGTTTACCTCGAGTAGTATTTGAACCTACGACCTATACTTTACTAGAGTACCGCACTAACATACTGCCCTATCGAGATTCAAACCCCAATCGACGTAAATTTTGTCTTTATGTAGAACTGATGTAAATTCTAAATTTAATGAGATTACAATCAAACTACTTATATTAATGGAATGTGAGTCTGCACTGTCGCATGGATTGACACATACCGAAGCAAGTTGACTAATATTAATTTATTATAAGTTTTGTTATAGACGATTAAGTTCAAAGATAGATATATAATTAAAAATAATTATTAATTTTATTAAATACATAAATAAAAGTTTACCTCGAGGAGGATTTGAACCTACAGCATGTAGTTTGCTAAAGTATCGCGCTGGCTCACTGCGCCATCGAGATTCAAGCCAAAATTAACATAAATTTTTGTGTATGTAAGTAGAACTGATGTAAATTCAAAACATAATGAGATTACAATCAAATTACTTATATTAATGGAATGTGATCCTGCAATGTCGCAAGGATTCATACATACCGAAGCAACTTGACTAATATTAAATTATTTCAAGTTTTGTCGTGAACGATTAAGTACAAAGGTAAATATGTGATTAAAAATGTTTATTAAGTTTATTAATTACGTAAATAAAAGATTTACCTCGAGTAGAATACGAATAGAGTACCGAGCTAACCAACAGCGCCTTTCAGATTCAAGCCCCAATTGACGTAAATTTGGTCTATAATGAATGTAGAACTGATGTAAATTCTAAATATAATGAGATTATAATCAAATTACTTATATTAATGGAATGTGAGTCTGCAATGTCGCAAAGGATTCACACATACCAAAGCAACTTGACTAACATTAATCTATTATATGTTTTGTTATGAACGGTTAAGTTCAATGGTAAATATGTAATTAAAAATTATTATTAATGTTATTAATTACATAAAGAAAAAGCTTACCTCGAGTAGGATATGAACCTACGACCTGTACTTTGCTAGAGTACCTCGCTAACCAACTGCGCCATCGAGATTCAAACCCCAATTGACGCAAATGTTGTCTTTATGAATGAAGAACTGATGTAAATTCTAAATATAATGCGATTACAATCAAATTACTTAATTAATGGAATGTGAGCCTGCAATATGGCAAGGATTCACACATACCGAAGCAACTTGACAAATATTAATTTATTTTAAGTTTTGTTATGAATGAATAAGTTCAAAGGTAAATATGTAATTAAAAATTTTTATTAATTATTTTAATCACATAAATAAAAAGTTTACCTGGAGTAGGATATGAACCAACGACCTGCACTTTGCTAGAGCACCGCGCTAACCATCTGCGCTATCGAGATTCAAGCCCCAATTGATGTAAATTTTGTCTTTATGTATGTAGAACTGACATAAAGACAAAATGTACATCGATTGGTGAATTTTGTTTACTTTCTAAAGCAAAATTAATTTATGAGAGCAGTTTTACATCCACGCAATTGTTATTTTGTTTATTTTCCATAGCCATCTGTCATAATTGTAAATGAATTCGTTAGTTAATTTTATAAAAGTATGATTAACACATGAAAAACTCAAATCGATTTATTTCAAAAACGGTGCGTCGTAGCGACTTCAGACAACAGTATCATTCTTTATAAAAAATCGAAATTTTTAAAATTGCGAAATTTTGAAAAACAAAAACATATGAATAACAATGTCCAAATCCCTGCCCAAACGAACCGCTTATGGGTACAACTAAAAAATCATATTCACGCCATACGATTGGGCATATTCCACTAAATACATGTACAGAACGCTATCATTTAAATGGAAACCATTTTGAAGATATTTGAATTAAACCGATGTTAGGGCGCCATCTTACAAGAACTCCAGCTCTCTTAAGAAGCATTCTTGTATTGAGGTAATTTACGTTAAATCGACATAAAATCAGCTCTAGAATCTGCAGTTTTCTTTTGTGAAAAGAGTTTGTGGATACCCTGTATATACAGAGTCCGTCAGAAAAATGTATACACACTTTAACAGATTATATCTGTGAATTTCTGTCGAACTTGGATCGGATTACGGCAACAATGTGTAGTATGATGTTTCATTAAAAGATGTCGTTAGTCATATGGCTGTAGATGCAACAATGTAAAGAGTACGATTGTAAAACGAAACGAAAGACATTCGAGCAGTGAAAATGCATTCTGAAGTGGTTTATCAGGTTTGATAATGGCGTTGAAGTGCAGCGTTAGTGGAAGCGAGAGTTTAAAACTGATCCCCCAACCCGCTTATCAATTAAATGCATAGTTGACAAGTTTGTGGAGCATGGAACAATTTCTGATATTCACAAAGGAAGATCGGGAAGACGGCGTACAGTTACAAGTCATGAATTGTCGGCTATCCTGTTCTAAAAGTTTGTTGTTTCTGCACAAAAGTTTGCAATGTTCACGTGAAGTGGGGATTAGCAGTGCAAGTGTACGACGAATTCTGAAAACTGCTAAGTGGAAAGTTTACATTCCACGAATACTACACGCGATTAATGATGACGATCCTGATCGTCTAATGCAATTTTGCGAATGGTATTAACAAATGATAACTGAAGATCAACAATTTGTGACGAAGTAGTGTGAACTTATGAGGCCGCTTTTAAACTTAATAGAACAGTGAATCGGTATAGCTGCGTGTACTGGGTAACGGAAAATCCATATGTTCATGTCGATAAGGCGGTCAATGTACCTTGGGTTCATGTGTGGTGCGGACTATCGTCTAGGGGCTTAGTAGGACACTTTTTGTTTGATGGTTCTGTCACTGGAGAAATTTACCTGAAAATGTTACTCTCATCAATTTTGGCAGGTGTATATGCACTTTATGGAGCTAATGAAGAGGTCTTCTACCAACAGGACGAGGCGCCACCACACTACAATCTAGCCGTACTCGATTTCCTGGATGACAAATTTCCGAGAGACTGAATTGGACAAAGGGGCCTATTGAGTTCCATCCAGGATCACCAGATATAACTCCTATGGACTTTTACTTGTGGGTAAATGTGAAAGATCAAGTCTACCGACGTAAACCACGCACGCTAGAGGAACTTTGCCAGGATATTACAGCGCATGTGCTGCAATATCCATTGAAACATTGACTGAAGTAGGTGCGGCGACTGCTCGTCGTTCCATTATATGTCTAGCTGCCAACGGCCAACATTTTGAACAATTAAAGTAACCATGTGCTGAATTTTCTGACGGACACTATATATATATATATATATATATATAATATATATATATATATATATATATATATATATATATATATATACATACATACATACAGGGTGTGTCAATAATCACTCCCAAGCTCTCGGATATGTGTTCTACAATAAAAATAAAACAAGAATGAAGAATACTAAAATCCCGAAAGGTAAGCCGTTTTCAGGTAAAATTGAAATCAAAATTACCATTTTTTAATTTTTCGTTTATTCTTAACAAATCTAAATACAAAAAGATTGGACTATTAAAAAAACTATCTGAGTCGAGCTAAGCGAAACGAAAATAAACATCTAATTCCTTAACAAATTTTCAAAACTGTTACCATATTCATTAATGCATGTATCCTACAAGTGAAGTTCCTGGCAACAGAAGTGAAAGTGTCATGATTTATTTCTGCTACTGCTTCGTGAATCCGGGCAATAACGTCATCCACTCCGGCAGGCACAGTAAAATAGACCTTTTCTTTTATGTATCCCCACAGCCAAAAATCTATTGGATTAAGTCGGGAGACCGGGCTATTGGTCCACCCCGCCCAATCCACTTATTAGGAAAACGGCGATTCATCATGTTGAAAAAAATATTGTTGCACGTTGTTGTAAAGGAACATCCTGTAACAAACCTGGCAAAGTGGTCTGCAGAAAATTACTGTAATTTTCACCATTCAGTGTTCTTGGTAGAAAATATGGACCGATGATTCGTTTTCTAAACATACCTATCCAAACATTTACAGACCAGCGCCTTTGCTGATTTCGGCGACGTACAACATGCGGATTCTCATAGAGCCAATAATGAAGGTTGTGAGAATTTAAAATTCCTTCTTGGTTGAAATGAGCTTCATCGGTAAATAAAACATTACGGAAAAAGTCGGAATTGCTTTGAATTTCGTGTAATGTCCATGTACAAAAATTTACTTTAAATAGGTTATCTCCTGAATGTAACATTTGAACAGGTTGTAGATGGTATGGATTCAAGTTGTATCTTCGAAGACATCTGTGAACAGAGTATTAGGTGTGGCGTCTATTTCTTGACAACCAATGTTTACTGGTAGTAGGATTATCCTCAATATCCTGCAATAACTGTTCCTCCTGTTGCCATGTAAGTTTTCTAGGTCGGCCGGCATGCAAAGAACGTTTTGGAGCGATACATCCTGTTTTTACACCACCTCTTTCTACATTTTGGATTGTTTTATGATCTGGACGTCGGAAATCGTTCTCTGTACAAACGCTCGGCAGTACGGGCGATATCATTACAAGCGCCTAAAGCTTTTATCATATCGACGTATTCTGTGTTAGTATACTCTGCATTTTAAATTTAAAAATACTTTTGAGGCTTCCAATATTCACTAAATGGTACAAGTCAAATAAATATAAGCACGTCAAAGTTAAGTAAATCCAAGGCAACTACATTTTTTAGTCTGGCACTAAATTGCTCAAACACAAGTTTTTTAAATAAAAAAGAAAATGATAAGTTTTTGAGCGTTTATTACGGAAATAGTGAAACTCTGTTTTCGTTTCGGTTACTCGACCCAGACGGTTCTTCGTTTTCAATATTTCAACCTACGTTTTTAATTTAAATTTATAGAAATTAAATAAAAAATTAATGAATGTTAATTCTTCATTCCAATTTTACGTTAAAATGGCTTCGCTTTCGGGATATATATATATATATATATATATATATATATATATATATATATATATATATATATATATATATATATATATATATATATATTGTCGCTTTACATATTTGCATGTAGGCACAAAATATGAACCACTTAAGTCTCCTTCAATCTAGCTTCAACATTTCTAACGAAACCAATGCAATTAAGATGATGTTGAAAAATCCCGTGTTCTTTGAAACTATTAAGTAAACACTTTACACTTAAACATTAAATGATAGTAACTCAAACATCGAAGTTTATTATAATTGCAAATTTATGACATGGTTCGATTAGTACTCGTAAGAAGAACCAAGAAGAAACTTACGAGAGCTACAAACAAGAACATTTACATTGATAGTATAACTTAAGTTTAAGGTTTAACTTTAGCATTATGATTCTTATTGAAAAACCAACTATTTTTAAAAATGAACAGAATACACTTTTTCAAAACTCCACTTTATAAAATTTTCGAAAAGGCTTCCACCTTGCGCAAGGAAGTAACCCAATCTGCGATAAAATTCAGTTCGGGCGTTTTCTAACATTTCTTGATACCAAATGTCATCAAAATTTATATTGAGCGGTGAACAACTGGGACTATCTGGTTTCTCAACAGTTCTAAATATTTATCCGCATTCAAGTTTTCGTTGATAAAAAATGGACCAATTATGGAATAACCTAAAATTCCTGCAAACACATAAACTTTTTGGGGGTATTGTGACCGGTACGGAAAACTAATGTGTTTATTTTCCCGAGAGTAAACAACAGCGACAGACGGATTGTGATGGCCATGTAAGTTAAAAGAACACTCCTCGGTAAACAAAATATTTTCAATAAATATTTCGTTTTCATTAGCCCGATTCATCATATCTTCACAAAATTTCATACGCTTTTGATGATCTGCCGGAAAAATTTCTTGTGTAGTTCGCAACTTATGGCAACAGTATTTATTCCTTTTCAAGATATTGAGAACTGTTCTTGGTTCAATATTCATTTTTTCAGCAATTTTTGTACTATTGGACGGGAAATTAGTTTCTGCTAAACTACACACTGCAATTTCTTGGAGTTCGCGCTCTTCGTTACGACCAGGATCTCACCATAATTACCATCAATGCTACTGCATTTTCTATAATTATTTAAACAAAACCTGCCCATTATTTCTTGTGCAGTGCTTCCTGAATAATGCCACTTAATAGTCTGTATTTTTTCTTTAGTGGAACACATGAGTATTGTGTCGGACTTGCAAAAACACTGATTTTCAATTCTCGTGTGTGTGTGTGTGTGTCGCATGTGTATATATATATATATATATATATATATATATATATATATATATATATATATATATATTATATTATATATATATATATATATATATATATATATATATATATATATATATATATATATATATGTATATATATTGAACTGTTATTTTAATGCAAATATACTCGCTCATACGTTTTGCAATCCAAATTACACTGATTTTAAATTGCTTTATTATATTGATAATTATTCTGATTATACTTTGAAATTAATTGTAATGTCTATCTAGCTTAACAGTCGCATATTAAGACTTTTCACAGGGGAAAGGGATCAAATTTAGAAGAGAATTTAAAACTATTCGGGAAAGTAAATTATTAGCTTGTAGATTTATATTATTAATTTTGAATTTTATAATTATGGGTAATGTGGTTAATATGTGCATCCAATTTGGAAACCAACTTTATTATGATTAAAGTAATTGAAAATAATTTTAAACATTCTGATTAATTTAGATTGAATTGTAGCCAATTTATATTTTATTATTTTCTGTTCGTTCGAAGATATTGAAATGTAATTTTTATATTGCATCGCGATATATGTGCAACTCCCTATACACAAAAAAAATCTTCAAATTGTAATACCTGATCATGCGCTATGGGTACGCATTCATTTGACCTTTCAGTGATGTACAATGAAACCACAATATTTACACGTAGGTATAATTATGCTTGAATTTATTAAATACTATAATAAGCGTTTACTTTTAGATCAATTAATGTTCCCTTTGGACATGACTACAAGTTGTCGCACATCATGTTTATTACAAAATATGGACATAATTAACACACAAGTAAAAATATCAATGTCAACAGTTACGTAAATAAAAATTGGTACACTCACTCAAAATGGCCTTCTTATCTTCTTTATGATGCTGGAGTTGACCGTTGAAAACACCTCCTTTGATATCCAAATCTGCTTCTGTGATAACACTTATTCCTTTAGGTAAGTTTCGCTAATAATTCTTCTTATATGTTGATTCTTTATTTTCAGGATCATCACAATTTATTAATTTTTTTGTTTCCAAATGAATTTTGAAATGCACCACTGATTTGGAGGTTATTTAAATTAAACACGCTTCCAATAATAAAAATATAATAACAGAAAAACGAAAAATAATATCAAAAGAAAACAAACTTAAAAACAATATCGAATCTCCGGAAAATATTTTTACTCGTAGCTATCGATAACAGCCGAATTTATTTAGAGGTAAACTAACCTTACTTTGATTTAACGACAAATGGATTTCACTTGTTTTAAACTGCCGATACTAAAACCGCACTTAAATTTTATTGAAGTGACATTATATTATTTAAAATATTCACGAGCACAAATTTTAGCAACATCTCGTTTAGGCAAGGTGTTGGAACAGACTCCCCATAATTCTACAGTACTTCTATTTATAAGCTCTAGTTAGAAAACCCAAATTCATCTTTTATTATCAACAACTATTTCATATATTTTCTTAATTCTGATTGGCTAACGCTTTCCTCTATTTTAATTTTAACTTCGAAATCTTATAACTCTTGAACCCCTTAATCTATCTTAAAACTAAAAAAAATTTTTGAAATCTAGACAAAATTTCGAATAAAATAAGTCGTTACACGATCTATTTGTTCTACTTATTAAACATGTTAATTTTTACATTGATTTCTTGATTATTATTAATTTTATGCACTTTTCAGGCCTGGAATTGATTTCCACATGAATATGGGATGCTACTACATGTAAATATACATCCTTTATATGCCTAAGGCTAATTTGAAAGGAAAATTATCTGAAATTTCCATATACCCTTAAAAACTAATTTTGGTAAAATTGTCACTAATATAGCGATTTGTGACTCGATATTGAGGCTAGTTTATTATTTTTACCTCTTATAATTTATTTAGGCCAATTGGCCCCATTCTATAACAATTTTATATAAATTTTATGCGAGGATATGACAACCTTAAATCAATACAGTAATTTTAAATGTTAAATTTTACATTCTTAGGCACTTTAAATGTTTGTGAAAGCGTATATCCTTATTGTATATGTCTTATATTAATTTATTTTCACTCTTTTGGAAGTTTATAAATTCTAATACGACTTGTGTAGAATTGTTAAATATCACTAATTTAATAAAATACTTATCTTTTTTTGGGATTTTTTAATGGTGTACCTTAAATTATACAATCTAAACGTTTCGATAACACTTACAGTTATCTTCGTCAGTAGTAATGTTTGTTAAAAATTGTTAAAGATGTAGTAAACAATTTTGTCAAATTTGAAAAATTAAAACATACATAAGCCTGCTATTAGTATAACAGTTTGGGAAACATAAAGCCAACTATAAAATTTTTAGTAAAGAATAACTAGGTCATAAAAATTAAATATTATTAAACTGCCTCAAAGATGACAAACCAGAACACTCTCTACGACGAAAGCTAACAATGAAATTTGTCAGCCAAAAAACACATTTAACAAAATTTAATCGAGTTATGATGTAAGTGTAAAGTTGTGAAAAACTTCAATTTTAAAATGATAGAAGCATTAACAAATCCAAACATTACATCAAATGAAATAACCCAGTTAAATTTAAGAAAGAGGTATCTTTATCAATAATTGGAAGTGTTATTAACAATGAAAAGCAAAATGCAGAACGTTCTTTGTAATTTTTAATTTTAATTTAATTTCAACTACTTATGTTAATTTATAGTGCTGTGGTAATTTAACATATAATTGGTAAAGCATTTGCTTCAAGGTCTAGGAAAAACACAGCAAAAAACCTAGACATACCAAAAGTTAAAAATAAATTAAAATCAAGGCGTATAATTATGCTTTTTTTTAATTATAAGATGCCAAAACCTATTTAAACGGAGATTTTCTTCTTGTCTATTAAAATTATTCGGGTGTTTATATATTTCAATAGCTTCACGTTGCAAACGAACATAATAATGGGTTTGTCTTGACAATATTTCCATATTGTCAAATTGAATGTCATGATTTAGATTATACAGGGCATGGTCAGCCACAGCAGACCTCTCTGGTTGACCCAATCTACAAAATCTCATATGTTCTTTGCGTCTTGTATCAAAGCTACGTTTTGTGGTCCCGATGTATACTTTTCCATATGAACAAGATAACTTATACACTCCGGAAGATGACAAAGGGTTTGACACATCTTTAGGTGATCTTAAATGTTTTTAATTTTTCTTGTAGGTTTAAAAATAGTCCTAATGCCATATTTGATTAGAATTCTTTCAATTCTATTTGTAATATTACCTATAAAAGGAAGAAAAGCAGTACCAACATTAAGAACTGGTTTTTCTTTAAGGTTACGCCTAGAAGGTGTAATAACATTATTAATATCTGTAAGTGAATATCCATTATCTTGTAAGGATTGTCTTAAATATTTATATTCATTATTCAAAAATTCAGGGTCACAAATTCGTTTTGCTCGATCTACTAAAGATTTAATTACACTAAGCTTTTATGATCTACCCTGTATAATTAAAAATATTTTTGGAATATGCACCAGAACATATCTTATAACTTTTGTATTTAATTTTTTTTTGTATCTCTTTAAATAAAGGAGATATGGGACTTTGTCACACTAATGCGCCATATATATATATATATATATATATATATATATATATATATATATATACAGGGTGTTTCTAAACTCATGCGACAAAACTCAGGAGGTGATTGCTCGCATGAAAGATGGGTCTTTCCTATAACAAAATTTACTTAGCCCACCCCTTCCCGAGATATCACCCTTAAAAGGTGGTGACTAAAATTGAGTTTTTATTTTGTTTCTAAAATTTCAGTAAAACTAGAAACTTGAAATTCTGTAATTTTCGTGCAGTCGCAAAGGACTAACCACGGGTATTTTTTCAATATTCCTGTTACATTATACGGGGGTCAAACTAGCAACCCTTACTTTATTTCATATCAAAACTTTTTTTCGAGATGAGGTTTTATTAAATAAAATTATAATTTAAAATCCTTGTTATTTAAAAAATAATTTATTCTTAAATTTTTTTCCCAAAACCAATAGCTGCAGAGACAAAAATAAACAGCATAATTTATAATTTTTTTATTAAATTGAGTGGAAAACAGTAAAGATTTAAAATGTAATACGATTCATAATAAATGTTGGAAATGACCACCTCTAGCCAAAATACATGATACGTGTCATGGATTGACGTACACGTTCAAAGATTTGAGGTGTATTTCTTATGGTGTCACACGCTATTTGAATACGATTCTTCAAATCGTTGATATCAGCTATGGGTGTCGTGTAGACTAATGATTTAAGGTAACCCCATAAACAGAGATCACAAGGATTTAACTCTGGATATCGAGGAGGCCAATGTTGGGGCCCTCCTCGACCAATCCAACAGTTAGGATATGCTGCATCTAAATGTTACCTAGCAGTCCGACTGAAGTGTACTGGAGCACCATCATGCATCAACCACATATTTTGTCTGATATTGAGTGCGATGTCTTCAAGTAGTTCAGGGAGATCATTTTCGAGAAAACTGGTGTAAGAAATTCCATTTAATGGCTGAGGCAGAAAATGTGGCCCAATTAAGTTATCCTCTACAATACCAATCCATACGTTCACTAAAAACACATTTTGGAAATGGTGCTCTATAATCTGATGGGGATTCTCGTCTGCCCATACGTGATTATTATGAAAATTTATGATAGATACTCTTGAAAAATGTGCCTCGTCCGTAAACAATACATTATTTAAAAATTGAGGATTTTGTCGCATTTCGTGTGTTAACCATTTACAAAATCTAACTCGTTGAGAAAAATCTCTAGGTAAAAGAGCTTGAACCCGTTGGATGTGGTAAGGATATAACTGCTGCTCCTTTAAAACTCGCCACACAGATGAATGGCTGATATTTAGAGAGTTGGCAATTTTTCTAGTACTTGTTTCCGGGTGTACATCAATTTCATCTAAAATTGCTTGTTCTACCATTACATTTCTAACTGTCCGAAAACGACCAGTGTTGGTTGAATTTCTTTTTAACATTCCAGTTTCGGATAAGCGGTTGTGAATACGTGCAAATACGGAATGATGAAGCGTAATTCGTTGCGAATATTTTAGAGCATAAAGGCGTCTAGCTTGTCGATAATTACCATTTGCCATACCATACACAAAATGCATGTCGCTCATTTCAACGTTTGTATACATGTTACAAAACAAACAATACACAGATAAAAATAACAACCTACAAACTTATAATTAAACTTCGATTACTAACTATCAACAACAGTGTTTGACATCAGCCTACTACAATTTGAATAAACATTAAGTAAACAAGATAAATGAATTGTCGAAGTGACAGCAGCCTACTATTCTAAAACTTTGTAATTAAAAACAATGTAGAGCTGGTCATTTCCTGCATTTATTAAGAATCGTATTACATTTTACATCTTTACTGTTTTACACTCAATTTAATAAAAAAATTATAAATTATGGTGTTTTTTTATCTCTGCAGCTATTGGTTTTGGGAAAATAATTTAAGAATCAAAAATTTTTTAAATAACAAAGATTTTAAGTTATAATTTTATTTCATAAAACTTCATCTCGAAAAAAAGTTTTGATATGAAATAAAGCAAGGGTTGCTAATTTCACCCCCGTACAATGTAACAGGAATATTGAAAAAATACCTGACCTTAGTCCTTTGCGACTGCACGAAAATTACAGAATTTCAAGTTTCTAGCTTTACTGAAATTTTAGAAACAAAATAAAAACTCAATTTTAGTCACCACCTTTTAAGGATGATATCTCGGAAAGGGGTGGGCTGAGTAAATTTTGTTCTAGGAAAGACCCATCTGACTTTCATGCGAGCAATCACCTCCTGAATTTTGTCGCATGAATTTAGAAACACCTATATATATATATATATATATATATATATATATATATATATATATATATATATATATATATATATATATAAATTGTAATGGTTGAATTGGCTTTAATAATGATTTAAATATGAGGCGACTTATACAAAATTGTGGGGAACAAAATTATATTTAAATATATTTAGTTTGGAAATAATAATTATTATGATTATAATTATTTAAAGTTTGAAGTAATTATTTTAACTTCTTTATTATTTATAATTGTATTGTTATATTGCACCGGACTAGCTCAGAATCTCATATGGGGATAGGGATCAGGGAATTTAGTTGAAGTTAAAATTTTGTATCTGTAAATGTGTATAAGAAATATCCTTTATGTAATTGAATTGAATGTATAAAGATAATTCTGAATGTAATTTGCTATCAAACGCATGCGTTGTAATGAACTTAAGTAAAATAAGTAACTGTCAAAGATGTCAAGTACTTAATTTAGAAAATTTAATATTTAGATCAAAATGAAAATTTAGGAAAAGTAAATATTTAAAATTCTTAACTAAAAACATATATGTAACAAATATAAATTGCAGGGAAATATCAATGAATAGGGTTATAAAATTTAACTCACATATACTGTCCTCCCGGTAGAATGATGTCTTCGGATACTCCAGTTGGATGTAGGCAATGTCCACTTGATTACGGTAGTTACCATCAGCCAAAACTGCTAACTCGAATCTCGGTTGTCGAAGACACCAACTTCCAAGCTTAAAGATGTTTTCTCCAAAAACGGCAAACTCCAATCACTTGTTTAACTTCGGTAACTTTTTATTTAAATAGTTTTAAGGCTTAATGAGTGATATCGTTTAAAAATATTTTTAAATAACCAAAATTTTTGTTGATAACACTTTTATTTTTAGCTACCGATTCAATTTTTATTTAAACGAAATTGTCCGAGGAAATGAAACAACTTTGACCAATTAAAATGGGTTTTAATTTGGTATAAACGGAAATAATTAAAGTTGGATAACACCAAAAGCAAATCTTTACAAAATCGTGACACTAATTAACACGAACGACAATTAAT
>JARFJB010002149.1:337500-350000 GCA_036346205.1 Vesta saturnalis | reverse complement strand
ATTGGGCTCGGCCTGGAAGTTGGCCTTGAGAATTTTTAATGACATAATCTCGTAATTTGACCTTGAGGGTTGACATCGGACCGGGTCTTGATGTTGACCTCGGGTTGACCTTGGAGTTGACCTTGGGACTGGCCCTGGATTTGACCTTAGAGTTGCCTAACCTACTTGGCGGGAAATTTGAAATTGTTTTTAATAATAATAAGGCCCTTGTAAGACAGGTATAGGAACTAGCTCTTGGGCCTTCACCCCTTCTATCTATGGTATGGGGCCCTAACCTTGTAAAACAAGTATAGAAACTTGCTCTCTGTCTTCGCCCTTGGTTGGAAATTGTATTCAACATAGTACCTTCAACATTATACATATAAAATGATTAATTTTGTTTATATTTTTACCTTGAGATATTTTCTATTGTATGAATTTTATAAAACGATTCCACCTTCAGAAAAAGTCACCTTCAACATTATACATATAAAATGAGTAATTAAGTTACCTAATTAGTTTGCTTTACAACAACATGCTTTAAATGTAATTTGGCCCGCGAAATTTTTTATAAAACGATTTTTCCTTGAGAAAAAGTCACTCTCAACTGGCCTTGGAGTTGACCTCGGCGGTGGCCTTGGGAATTTTCAATCACTTAGTTTGACCTTGGAAAGATACTATAAATACGTACATTTGAGTTAACTTAGTTCTGTTTTGAAGAGCATTACGTTATCATCGTTATGGAATTTTTAACAGCTAACCAGATTTTGGGGTTGTTTCGTGATGGAATATTATTAACCGGCTAGCTGTTGATAAAGGCATACAATGCGATTAATTATAAGGTAGTGTTTGAAAATAGTAATATCGATTCGTTGGAAGAGTACGAAGATTTTGTGGAGGTGGTGAAATGTAGGTATTTTAATTATTGTTATTGCATAAAGCTCAGCTCAAGTAAACATGGAGGAAGTGTTAGGGACTTCAGCAGTGGAGGATTTGAATATGATATCGATATGTCTTTTAATTTTCTATTGTTTCGTTTCATGAATGAGTACATTACAGGGACTGCAGCAAGGCCAATCGGGCTCAGGTCTATCAACCCAGCAACAAGAGGCCGGAGATTTACCTTTAATGACGAAACATGCAAGCATAATATCTTAACATGGCTGCAGGTAAAAATATATCGCTTCCTAAATGTTATTTATTTATTTTACACATATTTTCTACAGAGTGCATTCGAGGAACTGCATACATACACTGTGAAGGATCCGGTTCCATCAGATCGCGTCGGAATCACAGTAAGGAACCCAAATTACCCAGATAAACCAATTGTCGTGTCATTTAGAAGAGTGAACCAGATGTCGGTGGGGGTTATAATGTCACTGCAGGAAAAGGTTATGCAGAGCAATGCTAGCTTTTTCTCGAGTGACTCGCTAGTTTAAACGTGGATCAAGTGACGGTACTTGTTGGCTATGGACGCAAAAACTTAACTGGTTTAAAATTTGAGGACTTTTATTAAACCAAAAGAAAATGTATTATTGTTGTACCTGCGACAATCAAAGAAAACAATTGTTCAGTTCGTGCCCTAGTCTTAGCAATAGCGTTTGTAGATAACGATACAATACGTTCTGGTATGCTGATGGGTTATCCCTTACTTCAAGAGCGATCTATGCAACTTTGAAAAACAGCAGTGTAGATCTTAGCCAGGGTGATAGTTATGAGCATATTCAATCATTTCAAAATCATTCAACTTCATATAACAGTGTAGTTTATAATTAGCGTATGGTCCTAGAGAGGCACAGTAGTTTTAAATGTAATACTGGAAGACTAGCACTACAATGCCATTACCAGCTTAACTTCAGCATTTACCTGCAGTTATTACCGAAAACTTTGCAAAAAACGTTGTAATGACAAAAAACGCCATGTGAAATGTTTGTATCAGTGCCCTTGTTGCCATCAAAACCCACTACGTTCTATTCAAATTCCGAAAATTGTTTGCGATGATTGCACGAGGGATATTTATGGGCAGGCATGTTTAAGAAACCACAAGGACAGTGAGCTATGTGAAAAATTACGTAGATGTTTAAAGTGTCTCAAAACTATTGAAGTAAAGGGTAAACATTGGTTCGGTTACAGCTACTGCTCCACGTGCAAGAAACAAAACCTATTGGGCATCTTTTCTATATGTCCATTAACAAGGTACGAGGGGTCACCACCGGTGATGGTAAAGCATCTATGTTTATCTTTTACGATTTGGAATGCATGCAAAAGAAGGTGTATGAGGAGACGAATGATAGATCTCTGCATGAACCCGATCTACGTGTAGCTGCGAATGTTTGCTCTTTTTGTATCCAATACACTGACAATTTGGATGAGCGATATCCGATGTGTGGCGGAAGAGTGCACATTTTCAGGGAAAACCCCGTTGAATCGTTTCTATCGTACGTTGCCGAGAAAGCGCGAAAGTTTGAATGTACATGCATTGCACTAACATGAAGGGACACGATGGATGTTTTGTGTGTAGATACATGCTAGCTAATAATAACCGATGGAGACTCAAAGTCATCTCCAACGGTCTAAAACTAATCTCCATTCAAAGCAACGATATCAGGTTTATTGACTGTCTTAACTTCATTCCATCACCACTCTAGGCATTTCCAAAAACTTTCAATGCTTCCCCGTCCAAGGGATATTTCCCATTTCTCCTCAACACACCGCAAATCCGAACTATGAAGGACCTTTGCCACCGCTTGAATATTATTGTGCCGATCAGATGTCAGGGAAAGATCGACAAAAACTTTTACATTGGCACGTGATTGAGATCCAGAGTAATTATGTTTTTAAGATCAGTGAAGAGATTGTGAAGGATTATCTGATGGATGGTAAGATCCTCGTTAAAGGTTGCATTAGTTTCTCGTCGACCTTCACGACCCGAAAGACGGTTACAGACGTTCCGACACACAAAAGTCAGAAGTCGCAATACAAGGGTTACGCTGGGTGGAACATTTACAACAAGTGACCATACAAGATGCCGGAAAAGCTCGTGAGTTTAAAACTCCTGAAGGTGTTAAGGTCGACTGTTATTGCAGTGAATCAAATACGGTTTACGAGTTTCTTGGATGCTATTGGCACGGTTGCCACGAGTATTTTCCCAACCAGGCCGATATTGACCCAAATCTGAATGTAAATACATCCATGTTCGTCCGAAACGAGAACACGGCTGCACGATCTCAGTTTCTACGCGATCGCGGATATAAGCTAATGGAAATGCGTGGATACGATTTTAAAAACTAATACATGCAAACGATGAGTTAAGAGCGTTTATACAGAATCTAAACGATCAATCTTGAAATCCACGAGACGCGTTTTACGGTGGTCGCACTAACGCCAACAAACCCTACCATAAGTGTGGCGGCATTACTGAGAAAAACATGTACTATGACTTGTGCTTGGACTTATACCCTTATATAAGTAAATACTGTAGATATCCTGTAGGTTATTCGAAAATTCACGTAGACTTAGATTATAAGAACATTTCATTGGACACGGTAAAGGGGTTTAGTGAAATGTCGAGTACTACCGCTCTCTAATCTCTATCATCATCTAGTTTTGCCTCTACAAATGCGTAGCAAGTTGATCTTTTTGTTATGTAGGGCTTGTGGTGCAAAGCTAAATGAAGGGGAATGTGGGCATAGTGAACCTGAGCGCAATTTCGTAGCAACGTTTGTAGCCGATGAGTTGCGTAAGGATATCGCTAAAAACTATAAGGTTATAGATGTTTTGGGATTTGGGAGTGTGAGGTAACTACCTATGACAACGCCATGAAACAGGGTGGACTGTGGTTACATTGATAATTTCCCGAAACTCAAGTCCGGATGGCCCAGTCATTGTTCGTCAGAAACCGAAAAATTAATCCCGGATTACGATACTTGGTCAAGCTAATGTTAAATTGTTTTTGGGGTAAGTTTGGCCAACGGGAAAATTTAACCCAAAGCAGTATTGTGTCTGAGCCAAAGGACTTTTTCAAATTGCTTACGGATCCTTTGGTTCACGTGCAATCCATTATTCCTATTTATGATAATGTGGTGGTTGTAAATTGGGATAGACTTGAGGTTGAAGGCGAAGCACTAAAAACTTTAAATGTACCCATAGCCGCGTACACAACAGCTCATTCACGTTTAGAGCTATATAGTTATCTGGAGAAGCTGGACCGTCGCGTTCTGTATTATGATACAGGTAGAGTCATATTTGTCGCGAAACCCAACGACTGGAATCCAACTTTTGGAGATTTCCTTGGCCAAATGACCGATCAGATGGAAGCATACGGTGAAGGAAGTTATATAGCCGAGTTTGTTAGTGCAAGGCCGAAAAACTACAGTTATAATGTGTTTTCAAGCAGTGATCATACACATAAATCAACATGTAAAGTGAAGAGTATTACCTTAAACTATAAGAATTCTTGTGTTATAAACTTTGAATCGATGAAAGGTATGTTGCTTAGCAATAGTAAAGACCCCATTTTTGAATATAGTGATAGGAAAATAGTTGGAGATAGGTGTTACAATGTATTAAGTAGACCCGAATCTAAACTATAAACGGCGAAGGATTGAAAGCTTTAACACTTTACCGTTCGTGCATAAGGAATAAATAAACACAAATAAATAATAATTATTTATTTTACATCTTCTAATTGCTTAAGAATAAGATCAGGTTCCATTCCGTTATAGGATTCTATCGACCCGACACTCCCTGATGCCATGCTTTCCACCGCTATTGCTTTTATCTCGTCCTCCTCCTCCTCCACCGCCGGTATAATGACTGTTGCTGGTTTTCCTCTTTCCCATCGTCTGTAATGACGATGACGGCCTTCTCTTCATCAAGTGGTCTGACCTTTTTAATGGTGTATGCTGTCATGAGTCGGTTTTTTTAGAGGTACGGGAAGCTTGGGCTTTTTAGAGGTGTGGGCTGTGAGGAGTTTTGCTGTTTTAGAGATGTGGGTCGTGAGGTCCACTTCGGGCCGTGGTACTCCTCTTTCAGCCTTTGAAAGACGGTGTACCTTCATCTCTTCCAGCTCCAGGGCAACACTTCCTTCCATAAATTTCCGCTCCTTAAGCAGTAGGTGAGCTCGTATCAGCTCCTAGAGCTCATTCATCTTCTCGATGATAGCCAGCTGATGCTCAACATCAATTTCCTTAAGGGTGGTGAAGTTCTCCATTTTTTCGAACTGTGGTTTAACGCTGTAAAATAAAAACGGTGACACTGTAGATATATATGTGTGTATATATATATATATATATATATATATATATATATATATATATATATATATATATATATATATATACCGAAAGTCATTATCAGAGCTATAGAAGGTCTAGAAATTTTCTAAACACAATCGTTTTTAGAAATGTCGCATACCAAAATAACAAGTAGAAATTACACTCCATTCTTCGGAGGTTACCCTTCCACTAATCAATTAGACTTTAACGTAAAAAATCGCCATTGATTTACCATTGTTGTATTATTACTTTACTAAAAGATATCTGTGAAAGCTTCAAGGACAGTTGCGTGTGTCTTCGTTTTAAGAGCTCTCACAGAAGCTCTACTGATAAACAATCAATAACCATTCAGAATGCAGAGTCTTAAATTCAATTTCAAATTTACCTCCAGTGGACCACGACAGGGGACAAAGGCCCGAATGCTAGTTCCCTATACCTGTGTTAGGATTCACTTATTAATAAAATTTTTGCCTCGTGCTACTTGAGATTGATCCGATTGATTGGTAAAATTGTTTTCATTGATCTTGGTTTAGTTTCGTGGTACTTGATCAACGCTTACAAGAGACCTGTACGGCAAGAGGGCACGTGCCTGAGAGATATACCTGTATTACGAGATAGCATTAGGGTCCCTTATTAGAATACAAATTCAAATTATCAACCCTATTGTTTTGAACGGTCATATGCAGTCGTGTGCGTACGGATATTGCTCAGTTACATTCGGTGAGACGGTGCAGGAGAGAAGTGAGGGTAGTAGTAGAAGCTGTCTTCGTTGAAGACTGCTCACAGCAAAATTTCACCTATGTGAAGATTGCCTTATTCGCTTTTACCTAACTAGATGAGTACTGCTTTTTACGTGAATATTCCTTCTAGTTAAAATATGTAGTGAATGGTAACATTTATGCTCTCATTAAATTATTTTTAATGTATATTTTTTATGTGTTTATACCATATGTTAATTTAATTTTGTTTTATGAATATATATAATACTAATTACCCACTCATTTTATTTTAAAGTAATTTTTCTCATGCATAATGATGAAGGTCGGAGTGAAAATAATTTTTTAAAAAGCATGTTGTAAATTCGTATAAGTGGTGTAACGCTAATGCGCGGTTTTGAATTGAATTGAATTAAATATGCTAGAGAGCATTAGTAAAGCTATATCAAAAATACTTAAATTCCATATATTTACTTTTAATTACTTCGAAAATATTCGTTCCCTAATTAATATCTAGAGAAAGTAGATAGATCGTAAATACAAAACGCATTAACCAAACCAGTCACCAAAAATAAAATAATTAGAAAATGTTAACTTACTTTACTACGGAGTTTTTTGTAAGGTGTAATCTGAATAGTAAAAAGTTTACTGCTCGTATATTTTTGTGAGATAAAGGATATAATATCTTTAAAAATAAAATCTGACTAATAGTCTTAAAATTCAAATAAATAATATGATCATTCTCAATTATACGTTTTAACGTGTTTTCTTGGCAGTATTTGATTGCGATCAGTCAAAAATCTTCATATTATTTACTTATATCAGACTCGTCGGCATAAACGTTTGTTTTATCACTGTGTCCTGTTGCAAGTTTTTTCACGTAACTTGATGCACGAGCATGCCTATTCACAGCGCTCCCAGCTCTCGTCATTTATTGTAAAATATCACTTTCACAGTACATACTGTACTCAGGCTTAGAATATTACATGTGACTGTTTTTTCATTGTGAATATCGAGCGATTAAACTCATTTAAATTAATTCTGATTGTGCGTTACAAGCTAAGGTAGTGTTGTGCAACATATACCGGAACCGCATCCGAAAAAAATGATTTTAAACCCCATCTTAAAAACACTCTTCAGGTAACAAATTTAGATACGACCCATCCAATTAGATAATGCATAGTGAAAATACTTTTAAGTCCCACCTTAAAAGGCACCTATATGAATGTTCTAGAGTTAGAGGATACGGTCTTATAAAAAGCAGTTAATTAGTAAAGCTAGACTATTACAGAAAACATTTATTAGCCACTAGATGACGCCACAAACAAACCCTAGTTAGTCCTAGAAATATACCGCTAGGCGGCGCCACCTCTATTACAGAAAACATTCATTAGCCCATACACCAGTAGATGGTTCCACAAACAAATCCTAATTAGTCCTAGAAATATACAGTTAGATGGATCAAACTCTACTACAGAAGACATTTATTAGTCCATACATCACTAGATGGCGCCACAAACAAATTCAAATACCTATCTTATGAGATAGCATTAGGGACCCTTATTACAATACTATTTCCGGTCATGGAGGCCACGGCAAGGAGGCGCAGACCCTAACACAAGTTCTTATACTTACCTTAAGAGATAGCATTAGGGACCCCTTATTAGAATACTGTTTCCAGCCATTGGACCCACGACAAGAGGACGCAACTCTAACAAAAGTTCCTATACCTGTCTTACAAGTCAACATTAGGGCCCCTTTATTAGAGTAGAAGGTAAAATTTCCAGTCAAGGGGGCCAGGACAAGAGGGCGCAGACCTAATCACAAGTTCTTATAGCTGTCTTACAAGTTAGCATTAAGGCCCCTTATTAGAAAACTTTAACGTTCTCGCTGAAAAAATTTTTGGTTCTAACCCTGGCTAGCCCAAGGACAACTTCAAGGTCCATCCCAATGCCAGGCCCCAAGGCTTGTCTCGAGGTCAAACCCGAGGTCAACCCGAAGTTAATCTCAAGGTCAAATTGCGTCCTCCACGTGGGCGTCAACATCAAACCCAACGTCAACTCCAAGGCCCGACCAAAGGTCAAATTACGAGATTAAGTCATTGAAAATATCCAAGTCCGACTTCAAGGCCGAGGCCAATACCAAATCCATGGTCTTGCCCTGGGAAAACCCCAAGGTAATATGACGTCACAAAAACAAAATGGCAGCGAAAGGTGTCCTCTTTTTACTTATAAACAAGAATGATACGGAGGTGTGAAGATGAAAACAGATTGTATACATAAAATAAACAATTTGCCATTTCTGACATTACGAGTGTAGTGGAAACTAATTTTCTTTTTTCTGGGAATGCTTTCTCTTAGTGTTTTCTGTTTCATTTAAAAACTGTGGCAGTAAAACTATCAAAATTTGATTCGTAAAAATACTCGAACCAATTTAAACAATATTGCTAACTGTTCTAATAATTATTTGAAAAACGTTTTATAATTTTTCAAAGTAAATTTCGTCTATATAAAATAACATATAGTGGGAATAATTAGTTAAAATCACTTCAATACGAAAAAGAGGACTTTTATTGTCTTGTTTGGGTTAACATTAAAAATTAAATTTCTTCCTGTATGCGTCAGTCTACAGATTATTCCTATCTAACATTTTCTATAAAAATCACAACGTCCTAGCCCCATTATTAACTTTAATCCGAAATGTTCTATATAAATCACATTGTCCTAGCCCTATTATTAGTTTCAACTTCAGTCTCATTATTAGGTGTATGTCACTTGAAATACACAAATACAAGACAACATAAACTATCGAAATTGAGAGTCATACTGAGAAGTTTATTAGTCTCTTGAAGATAAAAGTGTTTATTGGTCTCACTATCACTATTATTATTACTATAATCAATACATATGAATGTAGCTCTGTCAGATAGAGATTAATAGACACTTGTTCACTTAAACAAAATTCCAAAGCCGTGCGCGTCTAGAAGATATCAATAATACAGTTTAACCATCTTCATTCATATTTAATTAATTTTTAGACTTACATTGTGTTATATTAAGAAACTTTATAAAGAAAAGTTATGTATAATTCAATTTTCTTTAAAAAATATGTCTACACCATTTCTTATAAAATTAATCGTTATTCAGATATTGAAAATATTGAACCAACACCTAAATTGTACGTTAGGAATTTTCTTGCCCCTAAATTACGCGTCGTATTAAAAAATTACATAGAGTATCGTTAATCGATATGTTTAAGGTATTAATCCAGGTATTTTTATATCGTTGAAATATGCAGCTGTTTTAGAAATAACAAATAAAAGTGTGTCGAAATATTTTGATTGCATTTCGCACAATTCGTCTTGAAATAATTCAACTTCTTCAGATAGACTCCGCTGTTAGCTGTTAGCTATGTAAAGGTTAAGCTAAATTCCTTTATCAGATTGTTACGGAGCGATTCCGGAATTTGCGTCCTTGCGGAGATGTTAGCTTTTCTTTCTTAAATTTTCAGAAACAAAACTGGGAGCCTTATGGTGCGTTGCTGCATATGCCTTCACAATGGAAACATATTAAGAAAATTATACTGCGAAGCGCAGTAGGTCGTGGTCATTGCGGTTGATGCCCTGTCGGCTAGGAAGTTTTCTTCCTCCCGTAAAATGAAGACTGTATAAAAAGCACTGCATTTCAGTTTATTATCTAAAATTTAAGTTACATACTTAAAACTTTATTTAGGAAATATTTAATTTGGATAGTGAAACGTATTGATGAGCTTTCTTTATGATACTTCGAATCTCGTTGTTAAGTACTATTTCAAAACTTTGCTATGCTCCCAATTCAAGAATTTTAGCTTAATCTATAAATTATTGTTGATTAAAATCTAACAATACATTTATTTCACTAAATTTAAATGTATATAAACCACTTCCATTAAGTTATTTTGTAAGTTTGACCATACATTTCTTAACATTATACTAACCTTACTGCCCAAGCTAGTTCAGTTACGCATGTTGAACGTCTAGGATGGTAGGTTTACTCGATAAGAACGTACTAAATTTAATACAGATATTTTTAATTTTAATTAATTTTCTTATATAAAGTTATTATGTACAAAAGTAATTATGAATCACTAGATATCTGCAAAGTGAGCCACACATCTAAGTAGTTGTCCACCGAAAGTCTTAAATTCGTTCATGATTAAATATTGACACATAATCTAAGTCGGAAGAGGAAATTATACGGGAATATTTCTCATTAGTTACTCAATATGTTGGTTGTACAGAATGGCGTGTGAAACATCCTGGCTTATTTTGGAGCAAAGTTTATTTGTATGTAAAAATGAATTGTTTCATGTTTCCATTCCAATAACTGTGAATATTTTTGTAGATGTTTGTGGATCGTTTAGTGGTTTCATTGTGGTATGTAGTATAATGCTACGTATGTTCACATTTATTCTATATTTTGAAGTGTTTATTCATTTATAACTAAGTACCTACCCTATAGTCCTAAATAAACAGTGCGAAGTTGCAAGATATCGAAAATTACTGCGAGTAATAGTTCTTGGTACAATAAAAAAAATTATATGCTTTCTGGCATTTATCTAAATCGTTATTAAAATGTCTCAGACAGTCATCAACCATTTTGCTAGTGGATGTGCTAACGAATTTAATAAATAAGTCCTTACTAAAGTTGCCATTTTGATCTGTAAAGTACATTCTCATTACGCACTCAGTGTAACATTTGAAAGGCCGTTCGTCCAAATATCCAACAGTAGTCCAATACGTAAGAACATCCTCATGCTTCAATCCTGACTCGATTGAACATTCTGGATGTTCTAATTCTACTTTATCTCTCCACATCAATACTACGTCCAACATCGTTTCCTGAAAAGATAGTTTAAGGTAAAATCGTAAATGTATAGCAAACCTTACATTAGAAATAAACAAAAGTACTTCAGGAAGAAGTAAGGTAATCAATAAAATACTCCGCTGGGAAATCATATTGCAAGAAGATGTGAATTGTGTACGTGTACAACTACAAAATAAAATTTGATTGCATACATATGGTAAAATTAAAACGTTTGCTCCTAATTATCCTAAAACTAATGCATAAAGTATATATTTTATTTACATTTTTCTTCCATAACCTCGTCAACGGTTTTTGTTGAGTAAGCAATATGTAAATTTTTTTTTTAGTTTGTTAGAACGACAAGGTTTTGAATAAGAGATATCTGATGTCAAACAGTTGGAAAAAAACGAAATGAATTAATTTTAATAATATTTTTTAGGATAATTATGAAACCTCTTTTTTAATACATTCATAACGAAAATACAAAACAGACGGACGTTTAAAACTTCATGTCAGATAGAGGTTAATAAGCAATTAAATGCTACCTTGAACAAAATGCCCAAGTCGCCCGCTTCTATAAAAAATATCGTTAATACAGAAAGCATTCATAATCATAGTTAATTAATTTTTAACTTCGCATTACGAAATTTTATACAGAAAAGGTATAAAAAATTAAATTACCTTTAATAACATATTTACACATGCATGTTTTTCGTATAAAGTTGATCGTTATTTAGATAAACAATCTTAACAAACACTTAAATTCTTTTGCCTCCATATATCGCATCGTATCAAAAAATTGCATTGATTTAAATTAATCGATATGCATAAGATCAATACATAATAAAATTTCAAGCACGTATTTATTATGGTTCTGGAGTTATCACAGGTACTAACGCGCGCGCACCTACACACACCCTTACACACACACACACACACACACACACACACACACACACACATGAATAATATGAAATTATTAAATGAAGAACTTTGTAATGAAGTTTCTACTACATTAAATTTAAATCACTTTATGAAAAATTTTCTAAATGCATTAAAATCTGCATGTGACAAATCCTTTCAGAGATCTAAAAACACTTTCAAAAGTTATAAACATAAAACAGTGCCATGGTGGAATGTTGGATTAACAATAATGCGTAAAAAAGCAAATGCTCTTCGTAGAAGATTTCAAAGAACAAAAAATGATATTAATTTAAGGTCATTAAGAAAAATGGAATACATTGAATATAAGAAAAAATATTTAAGAGAAATTGCAAAAGAAAAATTTAAATCTTGGAAGGAATATTGTAATTTAACAACAAATAATCCATGGAATGAAGTATATAAATTAACTTCAGACAAAATTAGAAAAACCACTATTTTATCAACAATTAAAAATGAAAATGGAATATATACAAAAGACATAAATGAAACAATCAAATTAATGATTCAACATTTTATTCCGAAAGATGATATAAATACTGATGAAGATATACATAGAGAACTAAGACAAAGATCAGTGGATGAACTACACACTCAAAATGATAAACATTTTACAAAAGAAGAAATATTAAGTATAATGTGTAGCTTTAAAAGCAATAAATCTCCTGGTGAAGACGGGGTTGAAATTAGAATAATAATCAGAATGTTTAAATTATTTCCAGTTTTCATAACTGCACTGTATA
>JARFJB010002149.1:267500-327500 GCA_036346205.1 Vesta saturnalis | reverse complement strand
ACATTGGCTGACAGAGACGGATACCTTTAATATAGATAATTTTTTGTCTACGGCTAGATACTGCAGATTAAAACATGTACGAGGAGGGGTGGTTATATACAGCCTGTTTCAGAGTAAGCGCCTTATTTTCGGACGAACAATTCGGATTCCGAAGAAACCACTCGATCACCCAACAAACCCTCCGAGTTGTCGAACACGTCGCACACAGCTTCAATTGGAAGAAGCACACCGGCGGAATGTTGCTAGACATCGCAAAAGCGTTCGACAAAGTGTGGCATCACGGACTCCTACACAAAATGCTGAAGCAAGGAATATCGCTCTAAATGACCCAACTCGTCCGCTCCTTCCTATCCAGAAGATGCTTCAGGACGAAGCTGCAGCATTGCAGGTCCTTCCCTCGAAGGATTACCGCTGGAGTACCCCAAGGCTCACCCCTCACCCTTACATTATTTAATCTATACGTTTCAGATCTCCCGAAGACCAAAGGAACCATCCTCGCAACATACGCGGACGACACCGCTGTCCTAGCCCGATCCAGCAACCTCGGACAAGTCGACAGACTTCTGCAGAGGGCGTCGGATGACCTCGAAGAATAGTATAAAAAATGGCGCATTACCATCAACCCGAAGAAAAGCACGACCATCCTGTTCACTAAGAGAATAGCGAAATCAACCCGCAACATAACCATGTTCGGACAAGACATTCCGTGGAAAAACTCCATAAAATTCCTAGGTCTGGTAATGGATAGAACGCTCCAATGGAAACTCCACGTAGACGACAGAAGATACATGGGACACTAGATAATAAAGAAATTCTACCCGTTAATAGGTAGAAACAGCGTGCTGTCAACCGACAACAAGCTGCTGATCTACAAACCGGTAGTCCGTCCGATGATGCTATACGCCGCACAAGTCTGGGCTTACGCCGCTCCGTCAACAATAAAACAACTACAGGTGGTACAAAATAAATACCTAAGAATTGGAGTAAATGCGTCGTGATTCGTAAGAAACGACCAAATACACGAAGAGCTCAGGATACCCAGCTTAATGGAGTTCGCAAAAAACGCCGCAATCAACCTAGAAGAGGTACTAGCGACACACGACAACCCAGCTATAACAGAATTATGGGAGTACGAGATCCAAGATGAAGTAAAGCACAAGCGGCCGAAAATCATTAGTATATTTAATGCATATGTATTACAGGTACAGCGAATATGCATTACCGCCAGGAAATAACCAGCTCTACGAAGGCATAAAGGGTTAGAACCCGAAATAGCCGCAAATAAATAACGATGACCGAAGCGCCTTATTTCGTTTTAGCCACACTATGGGTACTACTTTCAAAATATTTTTCAGTAATATGTTTCAGGATATTCTTTACACGATGGTGATATCAGATTTTCAATTGGACGAATTATTTCAAATTGGCGATTTTCAACTTCCTTTTTTTAAATGGAATGCAACATTTTTTTTATTACTGAGATCCTAAAAACATTCTTTTTACATAGTACTTCGTTTTTTTAAATTCATTTATTTCCCTATCAAAAAGCAAACTAACATTTTAATCTAGTAGCCTTTGAATGTTTTACACTCGATGTTATTTTTGTCCAAATATCAAGTAGTGGTAGACACAAAAGAAACAATTAAACTTTATTTTGTAATAAAGATCTACTTTATGAAACTCAAAATTAAAATTTACATCAAATATAAATTAGGTATTCACAAAAATAGGAGCCAATAGATCGGAGAAATTTCGTTTATGCAAGTACGAATTCTTTCTTGCATATTTTCAATAGCTGTTGGTTCAACGATGTACACCTGGGATTTTACATACCCCCAGAGAAAACAGTCCAGTGGTGACATACCAGGTGACCTAGGTGACCAACCAACTGGTCCTCCACGACCAATCCAATGGTTCTCGTATCGATTAATTAAAAACTCCCTAACTGGAAGGGCATAATGTGCTAGAGCGCCATCTTGTTGCCACTACAAGTTATTTCTGATATGATTAGATGATTATGAATTTCATTTTCTCTCTAGTTAGTCTATTAATACATATTAACCCAGCAATGTGCCGTCCTATAATTCCACACCACACGTTTAATATCCATCGATGTTGACAACGTCGCTCACGGGTCCAGTGTGGATTTACATTATCGTAATAATGCACGTTATGTCTTACAACAACAGCATCATTTCGAAAACTTGCTTCGTCCGAAAATGAAACGTTGTTAAAAAAATTTCTATTTTGTCCTATCTGTTGCAAACCCCATTGTGCAAAATTAATTCTTAACAGACAATCATTTTCAGTTAATTCTTGGTGAAGAATCATTTTGAATGGGTAAAATTTATTTTTTTTTATTATCCTCCAGACCGAACTACGCGATATTCCAACCAAATTTGCAATCTCCCTAGTACTGACATGGGGATTCTCAATAATGTGTAGCATTACCTGGTTTTCGTTGTCGTCATTGCAAGCAGATGGGTTTTCATGTATCGGGTTCTTATAATCCACAGTTTCCGTTTCACGCGTTTTCTCCAATAATTTAGTAAATGTTCGATGCTCAGGGTGCCTTCTGTTTGGATATTTATTTCTGTACAATCTGGCTGCTTTATAAGGATTTTCATCTGCTTTTCCAAATATTAGGAGCATATCATTTAACTCGTCTTTCGTATAACTTAACGGTATTTTAAAAACGTATCAATTGATTTTAAATTAACAATTATAATCTTCAATAATACAATTGTTATTAACAAGCATTGACAACTAAATTGCATTGATTGACGTTTGACTACTAGATTGAAATTTAATTGTTTCTTTTGTGTTTACCGTTACTTGATATTTGAACAAAATAACATCGAGTGTAAAACATTCATGCGCTACTAGATTAAAATATTAGTTTGCTTTTTGATAGGGAAAGAAATGAATTTTTAAGAAAAACGAAATACTATCGTAAAAAGAATGTTTTTAGGATCTCAATAATAAAAAAAAATTGTTTCATTCCATTTAAAAAAAAAAGTTGAAAGTAGCCATTTTGAAATAATTCGTCCAATTGAAAATCTGATATCACCATCGTGTATAGAATGTCCTGAAACATATTACTGCCAAATATTTTGAAAGTAGTACCGATAGTGTGGCTAAAAAAAAATAAGGCACTTACTCTGAAACAGGCTGTATATTACTGCAAAATTTAATTTTACTGAGACAGCACATATCAAACGATTTTCTATTGACATGCATATTGAAATATGCGCAATAGATGTGTACATTAATAACTTTGGTACTATAACAGTGTTATGTCTTTATGGAAGTAATATAATGGTGTGGTTGAAGAGGTTTAAAAAATTTAATAAATTTTCTCATAACAAATGGTTAAACTAACTCCTTCACCAAAAATAATGCGTTTGTCTCAGTCGGTAGTTTAAAATGGTTCATGCTTTTGTTTTGCTTAATTACCACAATTTATGCTGTTATTTCCACTTAACATCAATAGAAAAACATTGCAATGTAACACTAATAAAAATGATCTCGGACGCCAAGTTATGTTTTAATTATGCTCGGAATAACTAAAACCGAGGTTTACAATAAAAAATGTTTATCAAAATGTAAAAAATAAAAAAATATTAACAGTTAAATTTAAATTGTATAAAATATATCTTAAAAACTAATTGTAATGGCCTTAAATTACTAAATTATGGATATAAATACCTGTTCGAAAAAATTTTTTTACACAAACTTTTTAATAACCTCTGGTATCTAAACGATTACGGAAATGTAAACCAAGGTGATGTCATCTTTGCACCAATATTGCTCAATATCTCGAAATAACAATGCTTTGCGTAGTAAACCTCACCAAAATGGAATTTTATTTCTTATAAATTTCTCTTCATGAAATTTTGAATCCAATGTTTATTGCATTCTCTCGAAATTCAGATAAAAATTGGGATCTACATTTAGATCTGCATTAAAAGCAAAACGCAATCATAAAATGAAAGCGTACGTAAAAGTAAAATTAAATGCGTACTTAAAAGTGGTAAAATTAAAGTGTCAAAGTAAACAAAAATGAAAGTGCCTGCAAAAAGCAAATATTTTAGATTTTAATATAATGCGTTAAATATATCTTACCATTAAATCAATGGCACTTTTCACAAAACTTAGGTGGAAACCCCAAAAATGGCTTCCTGCATCAAACATCGTACCACAAGAAGTGAAAAAAAAAATGTATGCTTAGGAAGTCGGATTATGACGCGTTGCGCGAAAATATGAACAGGAAAAAAAATAATTTAAAGAAGTGGGAGTATAAACTCTTAAGAAGTTAAGTTAAGTTAAGTTACACCAAAATGCAAGTTAAGTTGGCTACCACATAGTTATATTTCATTAATAATTAAAATTTTTTTCTTATATTTACAACTAAATGAACGAAGAACATAAATTACGTTATATTTTAATACAACTCAAAGTGGGTTGTTACAGTAATGCACCATAAGTTAGCAATCGAGCTAGTTTTGATAGATTTCTTGAAATTTTGGACGAGGTATTGACACACCTGTCATCCGAAAAAATTCCTATTTGTTTGTGGCGACCTTAATGCGCATTTCGAAAATGAATCAGACTGTTACAGAAAAGATATAATGTCACTATTTGCTTCATATAAGTTAGAGGATTTTGTAAACGTAGTTACCCGCCAAGAAGACTTGCACCTCAGCGAGTACCATAGATAACGTGTTTAGTAATATAAGTGATACGGTTCTGAAAATTAATGTGATAGAGTCCGACTTATCAGATCATAGAGCAATAGTAGGCGAAATTACCCTAAATTCTGAATTCAATAATTCTTCTTCTACGTTTAGCAGGCGTTTCGCCCAAGCCAATACAACGAAGTTTATTCATTCGCTTGAGAATATTAATCTTCATTTTATTCATTACCCTTTACTAACCTCTAATGAAAAGTTTAATATGTTACATAATTCCTTCTGTGCCTACCTCATTCTACGAAAACTTTCCTCTTGTACAAAATACAAGAAAGAAAGAAAAGTCATGGTTGACAAAAGGGCTTAAGTTATCTTGCAAACATAAACGCTTACTGCATACCTACCTTAAGTATAATCCAAATGAATTATTAAAAAAGTTTTATTTAAGATATTGTTGTATTTGGAAACAGACTATCTGGCAAATCGAACAAAACATTATAAGTTCGCGTAATAAACCTAAAGCTATTTGGACTGAAATAAAAATGTTTTTGAGTAAATCTATTCCATCCTTCAATAAAATAGTGCTCAATAGTAGCGGACATATCGTTAGTGACCCAAATATTGTTGCCAACAAGTTCATTGAACAATTTTCAGTAGTCCCCTCCTTCCATGTTAACAAAAATTTTAATCTTGTCATTGGTCTTAATAATAAATCATTCTTCTTAACTCCCACTACGGCACATGAGGTTGCTATGGTAATTAATAATTTATATAATAATCGCAGCTCAGGGGCAAATGAAGTACCTGCATTTATTCTTAAGAAATCAGTTCATTTATTATGTGATCCTTTAAGTCAGCTCATCAATCAATCACTTCTATCGGGTACTATGCCTTCAAACTTAAAACTGTTGAATATTATTCCTGCACACAAAAAAGGTAGCCAGCAAGATATAAACAATTATAGATCTATTATACTAACCAGTGTATTCCTAAAAGTATTTGAAACAGTTGTATATAATCGATTTAAAGAATTTTTTGATAACTGTAACTTAATAAGTAGCAATAAACATGGATTTCGTAAAAAAAGATCTACATCTACAGCAATGTTCAACTTCCTTCAATATGTGTATAAATGTATAAATGGAAAAAATGTTGTATGGCGTTATTCTGTGACCTATCCAAAGCGTTCGACTCGATAAGTAATGAGCTTTTATTACACAAACTTGAACTTTACGGTGTTAGAGGGGTTGCACTAAAATGGTTTGAGCCGTATCTACTAAACACGAAACATTACGTTTCTGTGACAAATGATCATAATAATAAAATAAACTACGTCAGCTCTGATATAAAAAATGCGCTAACAGGAATCCCACAAGGATCAGTTTTAGGTCCATTACTTTTTAATATCTTTATAAATGACAACTCTTCTTGGAAAAAGATCATTTAACTATGTACGCGGATGACACTACATTTGCACTTTCATATTCTACGGAGGAAGAATTTCTCTATAAAGCAGGTAACTTGGTTAGTACTACAGAAATGTGGTTTAAAAATAATCAATCGAAATTATATGTCGACAAAACAAATTTAATTTTCTTTAATAATTACAAAGAGACTGTTATCCCTGCAGAGCTATTGCTAAACAATCTTGCTGTCCAACAAGTTAAATCAACGGTCTTTTTGGGATTGATAATTGATAAATCGCTTAATTTTAGCGAGCAGATTACTAACGAAAACACGCATGCACGCACGTACGCACGCACGCACGTACGCACGTACGCACGCACGCACCTACGCACGCTCGTACGCACGCACGCACGCAGGTATGCAAGCTCGCACGGACGCACGCACGCACGCACGTACGCACGCTCGCACGCACACACAAGCACGCACGCACGCACACACATGCATGCACACACGCACACACACACGCACGAGAGCGCGAAAACACGCAAACGCAAAAACACACTAACACAAAAAACACGCAAACACGAAAACACGCTCATACAATTGCATCAAAGGGGCCACTTATAAGGTTAGGTTCCCATACCATCTCCGGTCAGGGGGCGAAGGCCTGAGAACAAGTTGCGAAGACCTACACGTGTCTTACAAGAACCTCCTTATTAGAAATACAACGTCTTCTCGTATAGGTAAAAGATCATCCAATAGTATTTTACCATTTTAAAACAATAGGATCGATAATTTTAATAATAATATCTCATTAACTATGCAATTTGCAACATTGTATGCGTGTGCGTTTGCCTAACCTCAGGGGCACTGCTCTTAATATAGTCAAAAACACCTTAATTACATGACCATAAAAAATAACCCTAAGACCAACTCCAAGTCCAAAACCTAGCTCCAGGTCCAGCCCCAGCACCAAGACCAGCCCCAACCCCTCACGTGAGCATGTGCAAAAAAGGCTCTAATTAGGGTTGGCCCTCTAAAAGAAACCATAGGGTAGAAAATATGGTCTCACACGTGAGCGAGTAAAAATAATTAGGGTTGAAAAAACACGTCCTACACGTGAGCAAGTAAAACATAATTAGGGATGAAAAGGAGTAGAAAATATGGTCTACCACGTGGGCGTGTAAAACCGGAAGTGACGTCACAAATTACAAGATGGCCCCCTACTACTAATGTTGAATTTAACAAAAAAATATTTCTTCAAAAAAAGCAGGAACGTGCGTTTTTTTTACTTAAAGTGATTAACTTAACATATTCTACGCCACTGGATGGAGCTAGTCAAACTCACCTAATTAATTGTACTTAATTAGACATTTACGTGTACCAAATCTCAGTGTAGTATCTTTTGTAGTTTTTGAGAAATCTTAAAAAAATTATTTTTTAATCAACCTGCATCTCGGTTAGGAAGCATTATCGGAAAAGCGTTTATGATAATTTTTGTCCTATCTTGAATCATAGAATCTTCAGTTTTCGTTTGTCGGTGATTTTAAAATACACCCTGTATAGAAATGAGTACGTTAAACACTCCTATATTCACTCTTACGAAACTCGTTCAGTTAATAATATAGTACCACCGCACCCCAACTGCTCAATGTATTTAAACAGTCAGTTTTACAAACCCATTAAACTATTTAAACGACTACCTAATGACATAAAAGAAGCAAATAGTATTTTTAACTTTAAAAAAGATCTTCGCAAGTTCCTAGTCACAAATTCCTTTTATACAATCAACGAATACATAAATGTAACTTTAACTAACTAAACAAGAGTATACTTATTGTCATAACTTGTGCTTGTTTATGTGTACATGTAGACTTGAGATTGTAACGAGTATATGTAATGTATGATGTTATATTTTATATACCTCTACTCGTTACGTATTTTTATTGCTAGTTTTAAATTGTTACATAATTTACACCAAATGGTAACGAATAAATATTATTATTATTACACCCACGTATAACATCATCATCAACGACTTCCATGCATGTTTGCTTGCGTGAGTGCGTGCGTGCATACGTGCGTCCGTGTGTGAGCTCGCGCTCGCGTGCGCGTGTATTAGTGTGTGTGTGTGTGTGTGTGTGTGTGTGTGTGTGTGTGTGTGTGTGTGTGTGTGTATGTCTGTGTGTGTGCGTGTGTGCGTGTGTGCGTGTGTGCGTGTGTGCGTGTGTGTGTTGCGTGTGTGCTGTGTGCGTGTGTGCTGTGTGTGTGCGTGTGCGTGTGTGCGTGTGTGCGTGTTGCGTGTGCGTGTGTGCGTGTGTGCTGTGTGCGTGTGCTGTGTGCGTGTGTGCGTGTGTCGTGTGTGCGTGTGTGCGTGTGTGCTGTGTGCTGTGTGCTGTGTGCGTGTGTGCGTGTGTGCGGTGTGCGTGTGTGCGTGTGTGTGTGCGTGCGTGCGTGCGTGCGTGCGTGCGTGCGCGCGTGCGCGCGTGCGAGCGAGCGCGCGTGCGTGCGTGCGTACGTGCGTGTGTGTGTGTTAGTACCCGTAATAACTCCAGAACCATAATAAATACGTGATTGAAATTTTATTATGTATTGATTTTGTACATATCGATTAATTTAATTCAATGCAATTTTTTGATACGATGCGTAACATGGAGCCAACAAAATTAATTGTTTGTTCAAATTGTTTAAATATCTAAACAACGATCAACTTTATATGAAAAACATGTATGTGTAAACATGATTTTAAAGGTAATTTAGTTTTGGATACAGTTTCATAATTATCCTAAAAATATTATTAAAATTAATTAATTTTGTTTTTCCCCACCTGTTTAACATCAGCTATTTCTTATTCAAAAAATGTAACTTATTCGTTCTAACAAACTGATAAAAAATAATAAATATAAATTTACGTATTGTTTACTTAAGCATTGTAAAATGTAAATAAAATATATGCTTTATGTATTGGTTTTAGGATAATTAGGAGAAAACACGTGGATTTTATCACATGTATACAAACAAATTTTGTTTTGTAGTTGTACACATACGCAAGACACATCTTCTTGAAATATGATTACCCAGCGGAGTATTTTATTGATTACCTTACTTCTTCCTGAAGTACTTTTATTTATTTCTAATGTAAGGTTTGCTATAAATTTAAAATTTTACCTTAAACTATCTTTTCAGGAAACTATGGTGGACGTAATATTGATGTGGAGAGATAAAGTAGAATTAGAACATCCAGAATGTTCAATCGAGTCAGGATTGAAGCATGAGGATGTTCTTACGTATTGGACTACTGTTGAATATTTTGACAATCGGCCTTTCAAATGTTACACTGAGTGCGTAGTCAGAATGTATTTTACTGATCAAAATGGCAACTTCAGTAAAGACTTATTTATTAAATTCGTTAGTACAGCCACTACCGAAATGGTTGATGACTGTCTGAGACGTTTTGATAACGATTCAGATAAATGCCAGAGAGCATATGATTTGTTTTATTGTACCAAGAACTATTACTCTCGGTAATTTTCGATATGTTGCAAATTCGTATTGTTTATTTAGCACTAAAGGGTAGGTACTTAGTTATAAATGCATAAACACATCAAAATATAGAATAAATGTGAACGTACATAACATTATACTACATTCCGCTACCAAATAAAGCTAAACGATCCACAAACATCTAAAAAAAAGTGCACATTTATTGGAAATGGTAATTTTACATACAAATAAACTTTACTCCAAGATAGCCAGGATGTTTTACAAGCCAACCAACATATTGAGTAATCATTGAGAAATATTCCCGTATAATTTCCTCTTCCGACTTACATTATGTGTCAATATTTAATCATGAACGAATTTAAGACTTTCGGTAGACAACTACTTAGATGTGCGGCTCACTTTGCAGATATCTAGTGATTCATAATTAGTTTTGTACATAATAACTTTATAGAAGAAAATTAATTAAAAGTAAAAATATATGAATTAAATTTAGTACGTTTTTGTCGAGTAAATCTACCATCCCAGATGTTCAACATGCTAGCTTGGGCAGTAATGTTAGTATAATATTAAGAAATGTATGGTCAAACTTACTAAATCACTTAATGGAAGCGGTTTATATAAATTTAAATTTAGTGAAATAAATGTATTATTCGATTTTAGTCAACAATAATTTATAGGTTAAGCTGAAATTCTTGAATTGGGAGTATAACAACGTTTTAAAATAGTACTTTACAATGAGATTCGAAGTACCATAAAGAAAGAACACCAATACGTTTCAATATCAGTTCAAAATTAAATATTTCCTAAATAAAGTTTTAAACAACTTGAATTAAAATAGTAAACTTCCTATCCAACAAGGCATTAATCGCAATGACCACGACCTGCTAAGCTACGCAATATAAGTCCTTTAACATGTTTCCATTTTGTAGCCACATACACTAACGCACCATAAAGTTCCCATTTTTGTTTCTGAAAATTCTAGAAAGAAAAGCAAGGACGCAAATTCCGGAATCGCTTCGTAACAATCTGATAAAGGAATTTAGCTTAATCTGTACATAGCTATACTAAACGCCAAATACGAAGACACCAAGCTGCGCGATAAAAACCACGTGACCGTGTACTATTCAACCGGAAAATATTAGTTTTTTTAAGAAAAGTAAAAGTTACGTTTTGTACATTTTTTAGTTAATAACCTCTTAATTATGATGTTTATGTTTTATAATTAGGACAATTTAACCAAAGAAAAACATTTATTTAATTGTGAAAAGTGAAATATAAGGTTATGTTACTTATTCATAAATTTACTCGGAAATGTTGTAATTCGCATATTAATTATTAACCACAGTTCTAAGGGTAAATAATTCGTGTCTAAACAGTTTTATACTGCGATGGTTATAAATAGGTGTAATAAAGGGGGTAGAGTTTTATCGAATTGAAATATTAGAGATAGTATGCAAGTTCAAATAAAGTTGAAAAAGTTATATAATTTGTTATGAGGAAAATATAGTATACGAATATAAACAGATGGTTTTTATACAACAAAACAGGTTTTATGGGGTTTGCACAATGTTGTTGAATTCATAAAAGTATTGAGCTATGGCAGTGGCATGTTAAAAAGGTCAACACGATACATATTAGTGTGTTAAAGATAAATAAGCAATTAAACACATAACAGATATTGATTACATGAAGTACAATAATCCTAATGTGTAGAATATATATAATAATTGGTACAATGCATAAAAACTCTGCGAACTATAAAAAGGGTTATGGTACGGAGACGTTATGTTGGTAAATCATAGACTAGGTGCTTAAAAAGTGCTTAAGAGTTAAAGTGCCTTAGAAACATATCTAAGAACATGAACAACACATGTGCAAAGTGAAATTAACAATATAAATACAATAAAATATTACACCGTTACTCGACACTTATTTCTTCTTTATCATAATCTGGTATAAAATCAGATTCATCCGACGAATCTCCACTCCTACGTATAATCAATTCCTCACAAACGACATTCATAATATGCTCTTTATTAATGTATTCCTCTTCAATTTCTTTAACATGACGGCACACTTCTTGCCAGTAGCTGTCCAAATCCATCGAACACTTTTCACGAGTTAGTTTTTTAACATCGGCTAATTTAAAAGTTGTGTTTCTCGATGCCACCCAAGCTTTCACAATGGCTCATATTTTTTCTGCTGGATTTTGCTCGGGTGGTATGGAGGTAGTCGACATACAGAGTGACCATGTTTCTCAAATCAATTGAATATTCCGTGTAGCTCGGTTTATTACATTTTATTAAATCATACAGCTCCACTTTTGTTTGGGATTCATCATGTACGATCCCTCGTTCTTGTAACCAAGTTATCATTTCCATTTTTTTACTGCTAAAAGTTGGATGTTTAACTGCTAACGTGTTGTGATAACTTGCATTATCCATAACAATAACTGACTTTTCGAGCAAATTCGGTAATAACTGGTGCTCAATTCATCGTTTATAATTAATAAAGTTCATATCGTCGTGATAATCACCTATTTTTGAGCCCGATTTAAAAACTAAGAGGGCACTATTGATAAATTCCATTTCACCACCAGCATGTACTGTTATAAGACGGTGACCTTTACCTATTGGGCATTTTAAACCTTCATTGGAATCATCTACCCAAGAATGTGGCGTTGTATGCTCGTATATAACAACAACGTAAAGATCGTATATCGTATCGTTCCATTAAACATTTACGATTGTCAACGGTTTTCGTCCATTTAAAATCTATTTTATTTAATAATCTTCTTAAAAACGTTTCCTTCCCAGAGAAACCACTGGATTCGTCATCCTTAATAATATTATAGATAGCATTGACGGTTGGTCGTCGTTTCTACGTGACTTGAAAGTTGTGTACAATGCGTCGAATGACTTGTTCCACACAATTATCGACAGATGATCTTGGTGCGATTCATTCTTTTATTAGAAGTATTGAACGATTCTATTTCACCACGTTGAATTGCACTCCCTTCTCTAATAATTCTAACGACGGTACTTTTAGATACTTCAGTTGCTTTCACAATGATATCAAGAACGTTAACTGTAAATAAATGTAATCGTGAAATACTGACAGATGTTAATCATACAATAATGACATACCTTCATTCATATTTTTATAAAACTGATAAACATTCCAAATAATTTCGCGGGCATCTTGCAATAAGACACACCGCTTCTTTGCTGGAATGTTTGGTGTACTATCAGACGATGTACTCGCATCACCCATTATAAACAACGAACTAAATCAATATATTATATTAATACATATTACTGTGGATTACAAATACAACTTACTTGTAAATAAAAGGTGCTGAAACGGAAGAAGTTTTGAAAAAAACTTTACAATTGATAAAAACGTGCACGAAATGAGGTTAGAAAACAATAAACAACACTACATTTTATGGACGGAACATAATATCTGCTTCTCACTCATATCATTATCCCATTTCTTTTTAATGCAATATTCGGTTTCTGCGCAGGTGTCTTCGTATTTGGCGTTTGCTCTAACAGCTAACAGCGGCATCTATCTGGAGAAGTTTAATTATTTCAAGACGAATTGTGCGAAATGCAGTCAAAATATTCCGACAAATCTGATGTTTTTAGTAAACATATCAGAATGGATGTCCATTTCCTAATAAGATAAGATAACGTCAATTAGTACGTCGGTAAAGATTAATGCAGTTTAAATTCGAATTAAGGAGAAGTACTTGTTAAATAATAAATGTAAGTTTTGGATCACTTTAGTAGGATTAATCTTAATGCAATACTTTATTGCGAAACGAGTTTAAAAATAACTTCGAAATGTGCTAAATATTGCGTAGTAGATTAAAAATTTTTATTAATTTTATTAAATACACAACTAAAAAGTTTACCTCGAATAGGATTCGAACCTACGGTATCTGTTTAGCTATAGTAACGCTCTAACCAACTGAGCTATCGAGAAACAAGCCCCAATCGATGTAAATTTTTTGTCTTTATGTATGTAGAACTGATGTAAATTCTAAATATAATGAGATTATAGTCAAATTACTTGTATTAATGGAATGTGAGTCTGCAATATCGCAAGAATTCACACATACCAAAGCAACTTGACTAATGTTAAATTATTATATGTTTTTGTTATGAACGAATAAGTGCAAAAACAAATACGTTGTAACGTGTCAAAATCGATATCGGATCTTTTCGTATTGACTTTATAATTTCCTATGATTACTGTTCTAAAAACAAAACAAAAATTTGTCTGTAGATTGAATATTTACGGATTGTTATTTAAAGATTACTCGTTCCTTATTTTGCTAGAATAGTGGGTCTAAATTTTCTGTATCTACTTATTACTTTTTTTTTTTTATGATTGTGGACCTGAACAGGCTAAATAAGGCCTATCGTGCTAAAGCACTCAGGAACACTTAGGAGGATGGATAGAGGGATAATGAATTGCCAATAGATGCCTATGAACAGCTACCTTAAATTTTCTCATATCATAAGAGAGAGGAAAACAGGAACTAGGGAGATCATTCCAAAGTTTAGAAGCCGTGTAGAAAAATGTGGATTGCGCCCGTTTGGTACGATAAGTGGAGATTTGTACTGCATACTGATGATGTGAATGAGCGAACCGAGTGTTTCTCGCAAAGATAGCCGGAGATGGTATCAAAGAATGTAATTCACCAGCACAATAGCCGTTGTAATAACGATAATACAAAGAAAGAACTGAAACCATCCTTCTATGCTCAAGGCACTGTATGTGAGAAGTTAAGGACGGGTCATTTATAAGCCTAATCGCTCTCTTTTGAATACTATCAACGATATCGAGAGAATTAAGTTTGTGAAAATGTTGATGAAGTTTTAAAAAAACTTTATTGCATTTGAACAGTTTAATCAGAACTGGTCTTACAACATTAGTCACTAATATATATAAATTATAATAATCAAAAGTACATATGATAATGAAAAGATTATGTTATTCTGGATTTTCTTGCAATTAGATTATATTTCCATTCAATTGTTTATAAAAGATAAATAACTTTATATTTCCATTTAGTTGTTTATTTAAAAGATAATTTACTAATGTAACTCCTCCCTTTCTTAAAAAGAAGCTTCATTAGGTAAATGAAGATTCGTTAAATTCATCTCATTATCATTTACATTGTTCTTAATTAGTAATTTCCTTATTCTAGGTCTTAATTTACAAAATATTATAACAATTAATAAAAGAAGGATTAGTACATAAATAATTACATAATGGTTAGACTTTACATCTAGCTCTTGTATTACAGGAACATTCTTATATTTGACATTCATTTCTTTGATATCGTTTAATTTTATTATTGAAGTAGTGTTGATTGTACTTGTTAATTTTCCGATTTCAAAATTTTCAAAGATTAATTCTTGTCCATTTATTTGTTTTGAAAAACATATATCATTAATTTTACAATTATTTTTATTATTGAATTTGTAAATTCCCTTTAACTTAATTTTTCTGGAATAGTTTGGACATTCGATAGACGTTAATTTTGTATCAGGACTGATGATTATGATGTATGGTGATTTTTCTATTTGATATATGTGGAATTCTCTTTCAACTTCATGATAGTTACATTTTTCTAAATTTAAATGATTTTGAAACAATTGTGATATACATTCATTTTTCTCAATGAAGTTTGTTTTACAGTAATAACCATTATTAAATATGCAGGTTTTTATGTCGTAAATTTTGTAGTTATCTTTATATATCAGTTGTTGGGGAATATTTAGTGTTATAATTTTATTTTTTACAATTGTTGGAATTGCTGTTAGTTGATATAAGTCATAATTGGTTTCTAAATACAATGGTATTTCTAATAAATACTTTATCATATTGCCAGATACTTTACAATGACTTTTGATTAATTTTGAGAATGACCAGAAATTTTGAAACGATAATTTAGCTTCGTCAAATATTAGTTTTGTGATATTAAAGAGATCTTTCGGTGAAATAATGCTGCTATGAATTAAATTAATATTACAAAATGATAATGACGTTTCTATCTCTTCTATTATTTCGATCAAATTAATGCTCATGCTTATTATCTGATTAAAGACATCTTTTATTAAAAATATCTGTTGCCATTCCATTTGTTTTTTTACGAATGACTCTATTTGTTCGATTTTTAATTTTAAATTTACCTCATTAAATTTAATGTTTTCTAATTGTTTATTGAAGTTTATTGTTAATTCCTTGTTGATTCTGATGTTTTCCAAATTTTGCTTTTGTAATTTATTTTCATTTTGGTTTATTTGTTTAAAAAATTTCTCGTACCTTTCACCGTCAGCTGCATCTAAATTACCAGAGATAGCCTTTATTATGGATCCAAGGCCATTTATAGCTCCCCTTTTATTTCTGTGATTAAATATGATGCTTATTTTGTTCATTAATCTATTAAAATTAAAATTTAGAATATTTTTATGTGTTTCTAATTCTTTGAGATTGTCGGCTGTGGCGTGTTGCAGTATGTCTTGTAATGATTCCTTTTGTCTTTTTAAATTATAATATTCAAATAATATATTGGTTAAATTGTAAGAGTAGTATATATAATACGGGTTTGAAAAAATTTTGGTTTTTCCTAATTTTATTATATTTATACCAATGTTTTCATCTATGTTTTGGAGATCTTCTCCATGGGAATATTTTGTCCATCTGAAACAAGACGAGGACGTTTAAGTTTATCAATTCTGTGTTTTTTATCATATTGATCTTTAATTACGCCTAAATTTTTATTATAATTCCTTATATTGATTTTTTTATAAATGGGTTTTGATATTTTATTAGATCTACGGGATGTTCCTTTAGAAAAGCTTCTTGAGGAAATTTATTAGGATTTGGGCGAGGTTTATAACGTTTTTCCTTTTTTTTTATCATATATGTTTTAATTAAGTCTAATGTTGTTTTTAGTTTTTGTTTATGGTTTTCTATTATATCTTGGTTAGTGCTGTTATTAGTTTGAAACATGTTTGGAGTTTCCGAATTTCCAAATAAAATTTCTTGTGGAGTTTTTCTTGTCGATGAATGAATTGAATGGTTATAAGCTATAAGGGCGTAATTAATCTTGTTTAATAAAGTTTCCCTTTGAAATTCTGGTCTATCTTTTAATATTCGTAAATGTTCTATAATGGTCGAATGGAACCTTTCTATGGGTGAATTTGATTTTGGATTATCTACGCAGGTTATATGTAGTTTTATTTTATGAAGTTTTAATAATTCTTTAATTAATTGATTGTTGAATTCCGTTCCTTGATCGAAAATGATTTGTTTAGGTACGGTAAAGGTTGCAAAATATTTTATTAATAAATTAGTTATTTCAATGGAATTACAATTAGTTAAGTGATAGATTTGCCCAAACTTAGAGAATTGGTCTATTATGGTTAGAAACTTATTTTTTTCTAAGGATAATGTATCTAAATTAATTATTTCAAATGGTGTATTTGGTGTTGGCGTTAAATTATCAGATATTTTAATCGGGTCACGTTCATATTTATTTTTTAAACAAATTTCACATTTATTAATGTAATTGCTTATTGTTTTAATCATGTTAGGCCAATAGCAACGGTTTCTTAAACTTTGGTAAGTTTCGTTGATGCCTCTATGATTTGTTTTACCTTCATGGTAATTAATTACCTTTTCTATCTGCTTGTCTTGTAATTCTATATCTTCAACAATCGTTGAGCATTTTATTAAATGTACCGTTCTATTAGCGAAAGTTTGTTGTATTATATTATTGAATTTTAAATGTAAATCGTGATTGAAATAACAGTAATATTTAATATTTGGCACTATGAATTCCTTTATAAACTTGACTATTTCTTCGTTAATGTTATTATGATTTAATTTTACTATTATTCTTTTTTTTGTGTTTTGAAAAAGGTTAATAATGTTTATATCAGTAGGTCCATCATGTTGTGAAATAATACACTGATTTTTACCAATGTTTACGTTTCCTTCAATGTAAGTGATTCCATTTATTTCATTCTCTTCAGCAGAATGAATGGTATCTACATCTGACCCTGAATTTGCTATTATACTGGCAGTTTCTGAAATAAATATTTCCTTTTCTTCGAAATTGTATATCGTTAGTTCTAGATTTGTGTCGCAGAATATTTCTTCTATTAAACCTTTTATTGTTTTAAAATCGATTCTGTCTAATCCTGAACATAACCGTGGTACATCTAATTTTGTTATTTCATTTTCTTCGCAATAATTCTTCAGTTTTAACAAACAATTTTTTATGTGGTTTATAGATGGTTTTTCGAAATAATTTTCTTTTGTTATTAAATGGAATATTAATCGGTTGTTCTGAATTTGTGGAACTATATCTCCAGGTTCTAATTTGTTTAAGTTATTCAAATAATTTTTGCAAATGAACTTTTATCTAATTGTAAGGCGATACCCTTTGATAATTTTTATCCGCAGAAATACAATGAGCAATATTATTACCACTATCTAATAAGTTACCTGATATTTCTTTAATTCGAAGTTTTGGTTTTATTCTGGATAGTGCGTCTGCATTTAAATTAGTAGTTCCCTTTTTATATTGTATTTCATAATTATATTCGTCCAGTTTTATTTTCCATCTTAATAATTTAGAATTTGGGTCTTTAAGAGAATAACCAAGTTAATGGTTTGTGATCTGTTCGTATAATAAATTTGACTCCATATAGATAAGGACGAAAATATTTAGTACTCCATATTATCGCTAATAGCTCTTTTTCTATGGTACTATAGTTAATTTCATGTCCATTAAGAGTTCTTGACGCGTAAGCTATTGGAAGGTCTTTTCCGTTAATATTTTGTGATAGTACTGCACCGAGAGCATAATTACTAGCGTCCGTGGTTAAAATAAATTCTTTAGTGAAATCTGGGTATTGAAGTATGGGACTATTTGTTAGTAAATTTTTACAAGTTTTAAAACACTTTAGATATTCTTCATTAGTGATATCAATTTTATTACCCTTTTTTAGACAGTTAGTCAGAGGTTTCGTAATTTTTGAAAAGTTTGATATAAATCTTCTATAGTATCCTAATAATCCTAAAAATCCTTTAATTTCTTTTGTTGTTTTGGGTAATGTATAATTTTGTATGGCTTCAATTTTGTCTGGGTTGGGTTTCACTCCTTCTCTTGAGACTATATGCCCCAAATACGCAACTTCTTTTCGGAAGAATTCAGATTTGTCTATTTGTATTTTCAAATTGTTTTCTCTAAGCTTCTGGAATACCTTTCTTATGTTTTCTGAATGTTCTTGCAATGATGTGCCTAATATGATGATATCATCAAGGTATACTAAACATATTTTACCTATATATTCTCGTAAAACATAATTCATTAATCTTTGAAAGGTGCTTGGTGCATTTTTTAAGCCAAAAGGCATTCTTAAGAATTCGTAATGCCCTGTTTCTGTGCTGAAGGCAGTTTTTTGTATGTCTTTTTTGTCTACTTCAATTTGATGAAATCCACTTTCTAAGTCTAGAGTAGTAAAATATATACTTTTCCCTAATTTGTCTAAAATTTCAGTTATATTTGGAATTGAAACTTATCGTCAATGGTTTTTGGTTTAATTTTCTGTAGTCAATGACCATTCGAAATTTCTTCTTTCCTGAAGCGTCAGTTTTTTGGAACTATCCAAATTGGCGAAGACCAAGGAGAATAACTTTCTTGAATTATTTTATTTTCTAGCATTTTATCAATTTGTTGTGTTACTTCAGTTTTATAAATTTCGGGATATCGGTATGATTTTGTATAAATAGGGTTGTCATCTGTGGTTTTAATTTGATGTTTTATAACATTAGTGTGTGTTAATTGTTCATTATTATTTAAAAAAAGGTCCTCATAAGATTTTATAATTTTGTTAATTCTTTAATTTCGATATCATTTAGGTGATCCGTCCGCAAATTAATATTTTTTTCTATTTTATTACAACAGTTCTCCTTTGAAGAAAAGTAATTTAATTTAAATTGTTTATTATTAATTTTGACTGTTTGATTTATTAAATCTATTTGTGTTTTAACAATTTTAAGGTTTCTATTCCCAGTAAAATGTTAAAATTGTTATGAAAGTTAAATAAATAACATTTGATGGGTATGTTCTCAATTTTCATAATTATAAATTCATCGCCAAATGATTTTCCAGTTGCAGTGGTAAATGAAAATTTTCTTTATAAATTTTGAATAATTGAATATTATTGTAAACGTAATCTTTATTAATTAAATTTACTGAGGATCCTGTATCCTAAAGGACTACGTATTGGTTTATTTTCAAATAAGGTAATTTTGAATTACAATTAATATTTAAGAGTTGTCTTGAAAATCGAGGCTGGTTTGGTCTAAAAAAGAGTTATTTGAATTTTCTAGTGGTTGAGTTTCAGTATTGGAACTTGTTGCAATATCATTATTATAAATTTCTTCACTTACAAAATTTCTTTGATTGTTAAAATTTGGATTTTTTTGAAAGTGGTTGGTAAATGGTTTCGTGAATCTAGTACTAATACTCATAGGAGTGGGTTTAATAAATCTTGCGTTTTGGACCCTTTGCTGAGGAGCAAATTGTTGAGGGGTTTGATTGGTGTAATTATGGTTTATTCTTATTGGTTGTGAAGGGAAAGGTTTATTTTGTATTGGTGAGAAATTTTGGAATTTAGTTGTATTCACGTAATTATTTTTTTGAATAGGTTTGTTATATTCAACATTGAATTCATTTGTTAATAAATTATATGCTGAATGTAGAGAATTTGGATTTCTGGATCTAATTAATGGTCCTATCGGATCCTTCAGACCTAATGTGAAAACTCTTAAAGCTAATTTATTAACATTTAATTTTAATACTTCTTCTGTAATAGGATTTTCATAATGGTTTTGTACATAAGCACAGTATAGATTAATTAAGTTTGACAAATGATTATAAAATTCTAGAAATGTTTTATTTCCTTGTTTTAAATTAGAAATTTCAATTAATAATGTTAAATCATCTCTTTTATCTTCATAAGAATTTAGAAGTGCTTTTTTTACGTCAACCCAAGTTTTGATAACTATCCCTGCTAATTGTTCAGCTGCATGTCCGGTGATTTTATTTCTAATACTTAATATCAAAAATTCATTTTGAAAATTTTGTGGATTAGCAACGTCATAAAATGTATTTATTAATTTATCGCAAACGTCAATAAAATTTGCTAATAGTTTGGGGTTTCCATTAAATTTTGGGATTAACCGAACATGGAACTCTTTCAATTCGGGTATTGGCATTATGATAAATTTACAAAATTTTTACAAATATAGAAATAATATAGTTTTAAAGTAAGTCACTTACAGTATGATGGACACAATTGTACAAAGGATTGCAAACTGCATTTACTTCTTAATCGTTGTCTGGGCTCTCGTTGTACGGGCTCTGTAGACTTGAGTCTGAATTCTTGTTCTTGAATTTTCCTGGCTCTAGCGATGCTGGCTTCTGTTTGGAAAATTTTCAAAATGCTGTTCAACTTTTCTTTTCTTAGTTCTTCGCTGTAGACGGTTGAAACCGACCGTTTTTTGTATTGAACTATTAAAACGTCAGCGAATCCTACCGACTGCGCCAATTAAGTTTGTGAAAATGTTGATGAAGTTTTAAAAAAACTTTATTGCATTTGAACAGTTTAATCAGAACTGGTCTTACAACATTAGTCACTAATATATATAAATTAAGAGCGTATTGGGGAGCACTAACCCAAAGGTGAGAATTATATTCCAGATGGGGCCGAATTTAGGCCTTATACAGCAGAAGGAGTTGTCGAGAGGTAAAGTACTGCTTAGATCTGTACAAAAAGCCTATTTTACGAGCAGCTGTTTTGGTAGCTGACAGAAGATGGTCAACCCATGAGAGATTTGAAGATACAGTCATACCCAACAGAGTAATAGAGTCTGAAAACTTAAGAACTGAGCCATTCATACTTACAACAGGAAATGATCGATCTTTTTTGGCGGACATAAGGCAACACTGAGTTTTGTTAACATTAAATTTAACTAGATTATTGCTTCCCCATTCGAGAATACGTTGAATGTCTTTGTTGATTGAATTTGCCATTTCAGCTTTAATTTCTTGATTTGACATAGAAGGTGGATTATCACTATGAGTAGACTGATGAACTACAGTGAAGAGTGCTATCGTCAGCAAAGCAATGGATGGGGTTAGTTGTTGAAGAAATAAGGTCGTTTATGTACAGCAGAAAAAGTGTAGGCGCTATAACGGATCCCTGTGGTACGCCCGCGTTAATGCTAACTTCTTTTGAAAAAAAGCCATCAATTACGACACGTATTCGTCTTTTATCAAGGAAACTAGAAACCCAGTTGATGAGCGTATCATTTAACCTAAACGAGGTGAGTTTAGCAAGTAAACACTTATGCCAAACTTGGTCAAATGCCTTTGAGATATCTAAAGCGACTACAACTGTTTCACCGGACAAGCCTTATTGAACCAGGGTTGGGAACGTGAATGACCTACACGGTACTGATTTTTCGGAATGTATAACTCCATTCCCATGAGGATGACTTCAGATACTGAAAGAGCGATGTCCGAAGAAGAGGACGACTTAAAACAATATTCACGCCATGGAAAGGTTGCAAAGAAATCCCGTAAATCACTCCATCGAGCTGACTTAAAACACCACAAGGTTCTATCGGTTTTGCGAACAACAGTGGAATTAGGTACAGTAGAAAAGATTTTTATTAGACAATGGTCGGAAAGACCTAAAGGCGAAAAAACGGAAGTTTTATAAACAAGACGGTTTGATGTAAGAAAGAGATCTAGAAGATGTGGAGTATGGTTAGGGTTATTAGGGATTCTTGTGCGTTCAGATCATTTGTGTGAGATCACATGAAATAGCAAATGTTTCTGCACTATGACCAGCGGGATTTGTAGTAGATGAAAATTGAAGCCAATTAGAGTTATGAACATTGAAATCGCCTACAAATGAGATATCGCAAGATGGAAACTGAGACAGGAGATAGTCAACTTTCATACTAAGGTAATCGAAGAAGTCTTGAAAGTTGCTGTCATTAGGAGACCTATAAATGCAACAGTAGAATTTCACAAAATTAGGACCAGAATGTTTAAACCAAATCACGTCAAAATTTTTATTTTCTAAGGAAGAAACCCTCTTGCAAGCAATTCTGTCCTTGATGTAGGCACATACGCCTCCTTTATATCGAAAGTTAGAGTGAAGATGGTATTGAGAAAATGCAAGTCGGGTGACTCGGAGCTTTCAGAGGAGACTTGTGTTTCAGATAGAAACAATATATCAGAAATATAGGGGAGTGACAAGGTAATTACTCAATTTACGAAACACAAAATAGTAACTAAGAGAATTATGCAGTATGCCTAACATGCCCAGAGGGCACGGTGCCAAAATACATTCACTGGATACACACCAATGATAATTGAAGCAAATGCATGTCAAGTGTAAGGTAATACTGGTAATAAATTCCTATTACTAATTTGCAACTAGTTTCAATTGTTTGCTAAGTATATAAGAAGACGTTGTATATGGGGTCTTAGTAAGATTGAATTAGAAGATTTAGCTTTTTTATAAATATTGAGTATTGGAAATTTTACTTTGCGGTCAGTAAATGCCAATGACGGTTGATTTTGGTACATATAGGCGTTTTGTGGCCCTTATGTCAGAGTACGTAATATGGCTAAAGGGCACTTTTCCACTTAATGCATTGCACATTTACAAAATATTGACGCTTGATTCGAACGCGGAATCGACGTGCTTACATTTATACAGTTGCTACAAGTTATTTCAGTGTATATATTGAACCTCTATTCACACTAGATTCATGTTCCAAGGTAGCTATCTAGGTTGAATAAACAAATCTTGTTTCCATTATTTGAGTGCAATTCTGCTTATATAAAAATAATTTTAATGTCTCATGAGATACAAATATATTGGTTACCTTTGTGTACAAGTGGTTTGTTACAATTATGATTGATATGTGTTGGCCACTTTCTACTGAAGGTCTACCATGTTTTCTTTCAAATGCGGCGATTACTGTTCAAAATGGTACCAGTACTGCACTATTTACTCTGCGACTAATGAGAGTAATATATTTATTAAAGTAGTTATCATTTGGGTTTTATATTTATACTTATATAAGTCTCTACATTACTCAGTACTGATGTAAACTCTAAATATTCTACATAAACAAAGACAACATTTACGTCGATCGGGGCTCAGTTGGTTAGAGCGCTACTCTATCAAAATAGATGTCGTAAGTTCAAATCCTACTCGAGGTAAACTTTTTATTTATCTAATTAAAAATTATTATTAATTTTATTAAATACATAAATAAAAAGTTTACCTCGAGTAGGATTTGAACCTACTTCTTGCTAGAGTACCGCGCTAACCAACTGCGGCATCAAGGTTCAAGCCCCAATCGATGTAAATTTTGTCTTGATGTATGTAGAACTGATGTAAATTCTAAATTTAATGTGATTACAATCAAATTACTTATATTAATGGAATGCGAGCCTGCAATATCGTAAGGATTCACACATACCAAAGCAACTTGACTAATATTAAGTTATTATAAGTTTTGTTATGAACGAATAAGTTCAAAGGTACCTTTGAACTTATTCGTTCATAACAAAACTTATAATAATTTTTATTTATCTATTTAATAAACTAATAGTAATTGTTAATTACATTACCACGTGTCTAACCTACCACGTCACGTAAAGTTAGAAGAAGTTAGTTATCTCGACTAGTAACCCAGTCAAACGGTCCTGAGACCGCAGAGAACTTGGATAGCATTAGTGTTTTGAAGCATTGATAAAGGTTAAATAGATGGTTTGGTTAGTTAGAAAACAAGAACAAAAATTGTAGACAGAAAGATAGGGAGAACAGACAAGAAACAGGCGCCACAAGCTTTAAAGAAAGAAAAGATAAATTATTATTTCTTGAGAAAAAAACCCTGTAAAGCTTAATCCAGGGAAGCAACAGGACTTTATCCGGCTAAACAAATTGTGCATGCATACTGAACGTGCAATGTTTCCCCAAAAACAGTGCTAAGTATAAATTTATTCGAATACCACTATAAAAAAATAATAAAACTTCTTATTTGAACACAGATATCAATATTAATAATGACGAGGGCAAGTCGCGATATGATAACCTCAACTTTAATTAATTTATATATATATATATATATATATATATATATATATATATATATATATACAAGGTGATTTTTAAGTTGATGCTTTTTTTTAAACTGTGCATAGAACTAATTAAAATAAACAACTTTTTCAAATAACATTTTTGAAGGAATAAGCAGTCAAGTTCTATTTCAAATGACATGTTCAATGTTGTCACCATTCTGTTCTACACAACGCTGTGCGCGATGTAATCACTGTTCGGTGACAGCGCGTAATAACGAAATTCGTTTTGTTTTAATCGTTGCTGCTGCCTGTTCTATGCACCCAATTAATTCTTCTCGCGTGTTTACCGGTGTTTTAAAAACTAACGCTTTCAGGTAACCCCACAGAAAAGAATCGCATGGTGTAAGGTCTGGTGCGCGAGGTGGCCACGGAACTGGCCCATTTCGACCAATCCACCTGTTTGGGAAAGTATAATCCAAGACCTCCCGCACTTCTCGTCTAAAATGAGGAGCTACTCCGTCTTGTAGAAGCCACATGTTTTGCCTTATATCCAATGGCAATTCTTCCAGCAGATTAGGTAGATGATTTTCCAAAAAATTCAGATTATTCTCGCCCGTTAAACGGTCTGGTAAGATGTGAGGACCAATGAGTATTACATTTACAATTTCAGCCCAAACATTTACGGAAAATCTTTCTTGAAAACTTGATCTCCGTATAGCATGGGGATTTTCAAATCACCAAACATGAGTATTGCGGAAATTGTTGATTCCATTTCTGGTGAATATTGCCTCGTCCACGCACAAAATTTTTTTTGAAAAGTTCAAATGATCTGCATTGTTTTGTAAAAGCAATGCACAGAACTCAACTCTACGGGGATGGTCTTGAGGAAGTAGCGCGTGTATACGTTGAACGTGAAATGGGTACAACTAATTTTCCCGCAATGTTTTTCACGCCTTTGTTTGACTTACACCGACCTCACGTGCAATTTCTGTAGTACTTATCGATGGATCTTCCTCAACAATATTCCAAACTTGTTCTTCATTCTGCATATTCAGAGGTTGTCTCGGTCTTGCTACATGCTCTCCACGATGTTCTCTTAAGTAACCAGTATCCCTTGCCCTCTGAACGGGATTTATAAAACTACGGGATGTCAGATGCACTCTTAATAGAAAGCGTCCTGCATACAGCCTGCGGCTGCAGCCCCATTTTGACGACACTCCCCATAAATCAACAGCATGTGCACGAGTTCATTATTTTCATACACATGAGCCATTCTTTATTTTTCAATAATCACAAACTGACTGAAATCTAACACGCGATTAACTGACAACAAATTGACACATTTCTGCTTGACATAAAACGTGTAAACAGAAACAAACCAAAATAAACAGCCGTTTTATCACAGAGATTGTTTGCAGTTCCATAACAACCCGAACATGCCTGGTGAGGCTATAACACCGGTAAACACGCGGGAATAATTAATTGCGCGCATAGAACAGGCAGCAGCAACAATTAAAGTAAAACGAAAAAATGTTATTTGCAAAAGTTGTTTATTTTAAGTATTTCTATACACAGTTTAAAAAAAAGCACCAAATTAAAAATCTTTTATTTTTGAGTTAATTAAAAAATGTTATTTGAAAAAGTTGTTTATTTTAATTAGTTCTATACACAGTTTAAAAAAGGATCAACTTAACAATCACCCGGTATATATATATATATATATATATATATATATATATATATATATACATACAGGGTGTCCCAAATAGAGTAGGATAGTATAGGTATCTTTCTTATTATTAAAGATAGGGATCTAGTTAAATAGGCAATATTGCGCCATTTTTTGGGCCGAGTTCGATTCCGTTGAGAAACATTTCAATTTCCGAACAGTTTTGAAATTATTTAAAAAAACCAAAAATTGACGATTTCTAAAAACTCAAATATCTCCGTAATTTAAAAGATATGAAAAAAGATTTCAGATCAAAGTTACTTACTTTAATGAGGCACACTTAAAAATGATATCAAAATAAAACTCAAGATGGCGGTTCCAAGATTAATAGCAACTTTCTTATTTTAAATTGGTGCCATATTGGATTTTTACACAATTAAATGGGATTTTTTTCTCTTTTCAACGATCTATAACCTATGTACGAATAAAAAATTGATTGAAATGATTAACAATATATATTAATAAAAAATTTATTATAATACGACTGTCAAGTTGTATTAGTTTATCGATTGCGTAAATAATTAGTTTTGCTGTGTTGTATTATTAAGCGATAAATTAATAATAATCGTTTTTTATTTAATTATTTCTAATGGCGACCTTTCCAACAAATAAACAATATGATATGTTTTGTACATACATAAACTGCTACAAAAACTCCCGTTTTGCTGCTGAATATGTAAAAAAATTTCCAGATCGTAGGCAACCGGACATGAAAATATTTGCAAGATTAGATTGAAATATGCAGCATTATGGATGTCTTTAGAAAGCCCAATAGGAACATAAACGTGGTTACTGAAGATGAGGAATTAACTTTAGTTTGTGTGCAAGTAAATTAGAATATTTCGACTCGAGAAATTAAAGCTCAAGTTAATGTGTCTATAGACTAAATCATCGAGAATTTAGAAAAACACAATTTCCGCGCATAAGGTTTACACATTGCGCAGACTTTGCGACCAAATCATAATATCCGTAGAACAGCATTTTGTAGATGGTTTTTAAATAAAATTGCAGAAAATGGTGATTTTGTAAATCAAGTTTTATGGACTGACGAATCCTACTTCGTCAATTGTGGATTATTTAATCGCCATAATGAGCACCATTAGGCACAGGAAAACCCACACATGGTGGTTCCACGGCGCAACCAGGTTCGTTTCGGCTTTAATCTTTTTTGTGGAATATTTGGAAATCGTTTAGTTGATCCTATAATTGTTGATGGAACCTTAACAGCGCAGCATTACATGTAAATTCTGCAAACATATCTTGAAGATTTATTAGATGATCTACCTTTGGCACAAAATGTTCAACTATGGTATCAGCAGGATGGCGCTCCCACACAATGCCGATTTTTTTTTGTGTGTAAATGTAAGAAACTTCTTTCCCATTTAAGATTCCTGTATATCCTATAGTTTCTAAGATCCCAATGGTGAGCATTCAAATTTTTCCCACTCTGTATATATATATATATATATATATATATATATATATATATATATATATATATATATATATATATATATATCTTTTGGTTTTAAAAAGTACAAGGCTAACTAGATACTTAAAAAATATTTTTATGGCAATTTCTCTAGATGCGTATAATTCCGTTATTTTAAGAAAGAAAGTGCATTGGAAAAAGTTGTAGATAATTATTTCGTGACGTAAGATTTCGTTTTTGGGTTATAAGATCCATTTTTTTGAAATGGAAATAATACTTGGATATTATAACTTTTTAAGAAATGTTTTTTTCATGGCGTTTCTAACGATATAATATATGACATAGTGTTACTTTGAAAAACCAAAGATATACGACCCTTTCTCCGTGATCGGAATTGATAGAATATTATGTAAGACGTGTAAGTAGATAATGATTGATCAACAATCCTTCAGTCAGGTAGTTCTTGTTACGAGGTTTTTGAGAAATTTTTGTATTTCAAATGTATGAAGACGTTCAGAATTTAAGAAATAGTGGATTATTGTGTAAGACGTGTAAGTTCATCATTATTGAGTTCAAAATTGCGCAAAATATTGGTCAAATTACACGTTGAACGCAATATACTATTATATCTTCAAGCCTTAAGTAGGTACCCTTCGGAGTGATGACTAATTACATTTGTGCGTAAGAAAGTATAGGCTACCGCTGTGAAAACCAACGTAGTACCGCAATCCCGAAGAAAAGTTTTAAATTCTAGTGAATTAATGGCTGCGTATTAATTCAAAAGTAGAACTTTCACGTTCTTTTCTTTTAAATTGAGTTCGGAAAGTGAATTAGGCCTTTAGGCTGCTGGCCCCTTGAGGGGTAAATGCATGCATATCTAGTAAAATAGTCAGCTAAAAGGTGTAGGTAAGGATTAGGAAACGGTTCCTGAAAATCCCATAGTGCCGACTAACATAATTTTATAAGGTTTCTTAGCTGGATCTAACTGTGATAAATGTACAATATCTCGGCTTCTGGATTTATTTCTTTTACAAGTAGCACACTGGTGACAGAAATTTATCATAAGTGCATCCATCTGTTTAAAACAGTAAAAATCTGGTATGTTTGTTAGTCACATGACCACTTCCAATGTGACTATGGTATGAATGGATTTTTTTAATTGAACCTAAACCAAAATTCTTTGATACAAAAATGCATTCTCTGTTTCTTAATTTTTTATAAATAAGTTCACCTTTTGTATATGTACCCTTGTACCACTTGAAGTATTTCATCTGTATTTTCAAAAGATTTTATGACAAGGTCCCTTGAAAGAGCATCAGCTTTTTGGTTTATATTTCCTGGTGAACATCTTATAGTGAAATCGTTCTGAGATAGATAATAGACTAAATCTTCAAGCTCTTCATTAGTTCTAGTTCTTATTTTCACGTTTTCAAGTGGCCTATGATCTGAAGCTACCTAAAACTTGTGTCGTATTAACCAGTGTCAAAAATAACGTTGTGCTTCTTTTATTTCAAGGCACTCCAGATAAACTAGTTTTTTCTTTGATTGCGATGGAGTGAATTTGTTTGCGAAGTAAACCACTGAGTGTAACACTATTATCTGGGAGCTGTTTTGAAACTGCACCCACTCCCAGAACACTGGCATCTGTAAAAAGAAATGTTCCCTTTTATGGATAAAAAATTGACTTAATTGGACTTTGACATAGGTACTATTTTATTTTAGTAAATGTTGAAAACACATTCATCTGCCTATCAAAACTCTGAACTGTTACGTAAAATGTTGTGAGTAGGTTGCAATATTCTTGTATGATGTGGGATATATTTAAGAACTGACGAATATTTTTCTTATTTTGTGTTCTAGGAAAATCTCGGTTTGATTTCAAGTTATCATAATGAGCCCTGACTGAATTATAAACAAGAACATGACTGAAGTAATTCACACAGGGCTGAGGAAGCTCACATTTTGACTATTTTAACTGGAATTTCTCCAATTTAATTGCATGAAGTAATTGAGTTATGTGGGACAAGCCAGTATCCGCTAAAAACGACACGTGAAATTTTTAAATCAAAACGTAACTTTCCCTATTGGTAATGACTAGACTATGTGACAAAGTCCGTTTTATAGCGATCTTTTGACCTGACTGGAGTAGACCAAAAAGCGGAATTTATACCGAAAGCCGAATACCATTTACAGTTTCTTGTCTTTACTATACTGTCCTCAATTCGCAGGACTGGTTGCGATACCGTTACTAAACTCTCATTTAGGTCACGAAAATCAATGCAAGTCTCGACCTTTTACCTACCTCCTTTCGATATGTTACTGGTACTGCAAAATATGAACCTTGTCATGGTCTAAATGATGCAGTTTGTTTAAATATACAGAAGTATTTTCTTCAATGTAATCTGACTGAACAGTACGATAATATTTTCAATTTTCTGCATATTTTGTATAATATTCCAATTTTTTTACTTTTTCTATATGAAAATCTTTCAATTTCTCTAGATTTTCTATATTATTGTTGTTTACTCTCTGACGAATATTGTGGTATTCACCTTGGAGAACAACATCTAAAGCCAATAACACATCATTTGAAATATCTGGTGTGGAACAATGCACTATTTTCCAACCTACAAAATAAAAATGAAAAGAAATGAAATAATTTTGGTAACACTTTTTTAGAATAGTTATGTAACCTCCTTTATTAGTTCACCACGAAAATAGGCAACATTGTAAAAACAAAAACAATAATTATTGTCAAACAGACGTTGAAAACTTCATGTCAGAAGACTAATAAACATCTAGACGATGGCCTAAAAACTTAAAACGAAATGAAATAATTTAAATTACAATTTTTTTAGGATAACTATGCAATCTCTTTTCTAAACGTTCATAATGAAAACAGGCAACATTGTAGAAACAAAAACAATAATCTATGTCAGAATGACGTTTAAAACTTCATATCAGGTAGAGATTAATAGACATAAATGCATGTTAACTTAAAAAAATATCTGGCGTGCAACACCACACGACTTTCCAATCTACAAAATTGAAATTAAAAGAAATGAAATAACTTTAATAACAGTTTTTTTAGGATAATTATGCAACCTCCTTCTTAAAAGTTCATTACGAAAATAGGCAACATTGTAAAAACGTCAATAAGCTATGTCAAACAGACGTTTAAAACTTTATGTCAGACTGAGGTTAATAGACATCTATAATCTATTCCATTTAAGAAGACAGTGAAAGAAAGCATATGGTAGCTTTGACCTTCATTCTCATTTGTTAATATGCAAACCAGTTTTAAACACACAAACGTATTTTCATAAAATAGTGATATTTGAAGTAAAATTCAAGTTATATTAGTAATATTGTTTGTCTTACTGTCAAACAGTTTCGTCAACTCCATTATTTAGTTTTCTTTGTAATCCTCGTGTTTTTCATTTATATTCTCCTATCTGACATTTTTACTAAATATTACATAATAGTTCTTTGCAGAACTCCACCGCACTTGCAACATTTACCTATCGTAAGTACTCTAACCTACTTGTGTATTGTGTATCTTGAGTATTATGGCAGAGCAATTACCGTTTAAGAACAATAAAGGTAAGTAAATACGAGGTGGTCAAAGATTGATGGCGTATAACATTTATTTAGGAAACAAAGTAAACAGAACTAATCGGAAGCTGTTAAATCAAAATCGATTGAGTCCGGCCTTGGTGGACGAATGTTGTGGAACATTATCAAAGAAATAGAGATTTCTGGTATTGCACGTTCCACTAAAAAGACACGAACACGTGAAAGTCAATATACATGACTTCAAGATTTTGGAAAATCAGGTATCCGAAAGCATGTGCATTCGTTCTTTCTTGAAAATGAACTGCCTACTTTAGAAAAAGTCTTAAGACCTGTAAATGATGATGATTCACTACCAGATTTCAAACGCACGAGTTTGTGGAGAATATTGCGAAAGTTGGGATTCAAATATGAGCAGAAAGCAGAAAAACTATTACAATTGAAAAACAAGAAATTTGCTTCATTTGCTTAGTTTTTTGGGTTCTGGTTATCGAGTGACTACTGATAATTTTTTCATCAGTTTACCTTTAACAAACTGTTGCAAAAAGGAATAAGCATGTGGTACATTACGAAAAAATAAACCATACATACCCCTAGAATTTCTCCTTAAACCATATAAACCTATATTCTCAAGTATGTTTGGCTTTTCACATAGGCATACAATGGTATCTTATGTACCAAATAAAAAAAGGGCTGTGATACTACTATCAACTAAACATCACGATGATCTCGTTTCAGGAGAAAAGACGAGTTTTAAACCGAATATGATATTACACTACAATAAAACCAAAAACGCTGTTAAAACAACAGATAAAATGGTCTCAGAATATTCAGCTCTTCGAATTACCAATCGATGGCCAATGGCTATATTAGGTCAATTATTAGATGTAGGTGGTATTAACGCGTTTATATTATGGGGCAGAAAACATCCAGAAAGAAACAAAGGTAAAGACAGCAGAAGAAAATTTTTGCTAGATTTAGGCGAACAACTTCTGAAAGAAAACGTAATAAGAAGATACAAAATGCGAAAGACAATGCATCAAAATCTGATTTGGAAATTTTTCCTGAATTGGCAGAAGAACCGAAAGAACCTGCAGTAGTACGACCTACACCAGGTCGCTGTTATTTATGCGATAGAAAGAGAGATCGCAAGTGCAGACAGGTTTGTTTCACCTGTAAAAATTTTACATGTGCTGTTCATTCTATCAAAAAAACAATTTGCATAAAATGTGAAGAAGGATAATACTAATACATGTTAAATGTTACTTTACCGTTTGTTCTTTAGTTTATCATTTAATAAACGTTCATAAACTATCGTGCGTATTTATTGGTATATCATAAACGTAGTTGTACTGTTCCCTTTCCTATATAATCATTTTGGGGTATAAATGTACCCCTCTCGATAATTCATGTAACTTTTTTAGCATGGTGGCTACTCTTTGTCCTTGATTCTTTCCGGGAGTACTATTTATTTTACCTAAATATAGTTGCATATTTATGCTATACGCATTATCACATTAGCAGCAGTACAGATTTTTATGCCGTATTGTCCGGCTTGCTCTTCATATATACTCTAAATGAACATCGACTTCTAAACGAAACCAGTTGTTCATCTATAGTAATATGAGTTCCAGGATTATTATTCAACAAAAAGGTCAAATACTTCTCGTACTGGAGCTAACTTATAGTTTTTTCTAACATCACGTGTTGCTACATCATCAAATCTAAGAAATGACGTTATCAATTGAAAACGATAACGTGACATCGTTACTGAAGTTATCGGGCGAGTATAACCTTTTTTGAAACTCCATAACATTATAGTAGGTTCTTTCGTTGCTTGCATTGCATCCAATATTAGAATAAGACCTATACAGGGTGTGGCGCGAAATGCGTTGATTAAAAGTAATGGCGGATACAGTTATGTTAAACATCTGAAATTGCGAAGCTGTAGGTTTTGGATGACGCTCAGTTCAAATATAATATTGTCCTGAATGTGGCACTTCCAGTTATACCGGAAGTAGACGTCAACTTTGTTATTTTAAATGGAACGTAATATTTTTTATTTTATTTCTATATAAAATTCTAGATAAAATTTGTGCACATTGTCCTATACCAAAAAGTATTTTCGAGATATTTCGATTTTTTTTTTAATTTTGAAAAAATCCTAGTCTACATTGAATAACGATATCTCCATTAATAATGAAGCTAGTGACGTGAAATTGTAAAGAAATAAACAACAAGCGCTTGCCCGTTAACTCCATATATCCATCTCATTGTTATTTCATACAGGGTATTCTAAACTTAGCCGCCAACATGTACAATTTAAATCATTTATAAGTTGCTTACTTTAAATAGAACACCCTGTATTTTATTACATTTTCCGCTGTATTTTTTTAAGCCAATTCGCTTGGTATCGGTATTCCCTATACCTAAATCCAACCACTTTGAGATATTTCATTATCTTAGTTAAAACATAACAACACTTAATTATCTCAACATTAGTAAAAGGTAGGCCATGGCAGTCAAAGATTTGATAGTTAGAACGTTAATTGTTTATGTTGTTATGACAATTTTCTTTACCAGTTTGTCTTTCATAGTAAATAATAGCAAATGTAGGATTTACTAATAATGATTTTTTAAATCTTATTATTATTTACGGCGAGAGTAATAGAATTGTTGAACGGACTTGCCGTGTTTTTGCTGAAAGATATCCAAATCGACCAAATGCAACTGGTGATATTTAAAGAAGACTGCGTAAAAACTGCCGTGAGTTTGGTCTATTTAAGACAAAAATTAATAAAAATAAACCATTAGTGGACAGTGACATAAACGAAATTAATGTTTTGGGTTATTTTACGGCCTCTCCAAATGCCTCCATTAGAGATTGTGAGAGAGATCTTACTTTGTTGACGAGAACAATACATCGCATTTTAAATAAACACAAATCTTCATATCATTTGGTGCAACCCTTACAATTAGATGATCTTCCTCGAAGGGTAGAATTCTGTGAATGGTTTTTAATGAAGACCCAAGAGGATGAAAACTTCATAAAAAAAGTTATATGGCGTTACACACAGACATAGACAGACACAGGCACAAACACAGACACAGACACAGAAGCAGACGCAGACGCAGACGCAGACGCAGACGCAGACGCAGACGCAGAGGCAGACGCAGACGCAGACGCAGACGCAGACGCAGACGCAGACGCAGACGCAGACGCAGACGCAGACGCAGACGCAGACGCAGTCAAAGACACGGACACGGATACGGACACGGACACGGACACGGACACGGCAACGGACACGGACACGGACACGAGACGACAGACACAGACACAGACACAGACACAGACACAGACACAGACACAGACGACAGACACAGACACAGACACAGACACGAGACACGGACACGGACACGGACACGGACATGGACACGGACACGGACACGGACACGGACACGAACACGGACTCGGACACGGATACGACACAGACACAGACACAGACACAGACACGGACACAGACACAGACACAGACACAAACACAGACACAGACGACAACAACACGGACACGGACACGACACAGACACGGACACGGACACGGACACGGACACGGACACGGACACAGACACGACACGGACACGGACACGGACACGGACACGGACACGGACACGGACACGGACACGGACTCGGACACGGACACGGACACGGATACAGACACAGACACAGACACAGACACAGACACAGACACAGACACAGACACAGACACAGACACAGACACAGACACAGACACAGACACAGACACAGACACAGACACAGACACAGACACAGACACAGACACAGACACAGACACAGACATATGCACAGACACAGACACGGACACGGACACAGACACGGACACAGACACAGACACAGACACAGACACATGCACAGACACAGACACAGACGCAGACGCAGACGCAGAAGCAGATGCAGACGCATACGCAGGCGCAGACGCAGACGCAGACGCAGACGAAGACGCAGACGCAGACGCAGACGCACACGGAGACGCTGACGCAGACGCAGACGCAGACACAGTCGCAGACGCAGACGCAGACGCAGACGCAGACGCAGGCGCAGACGCAGACGCAGACGCAGACGCAGACGCAGACGCAGACGCAGACGCAGACACAGTCGCAGACGCAGACGCAGACGCAGACGCAGGCGCAGACGACAGAGCAGAGAGACGAGACGCAGACAGACGCGACGCAGACGCAGACAACGCAGACGCAGACGCAGACGCAACGCAGACCAGACGCAGACGCAGACGCAGACGCAGACGCAGACGCAGACGCAGACGCAGACGCAGACGCAGACGCAGACGCAGACACAGACCCAGACACAGACACAGACACAGACACAGACACAGACACAGACACAGACACAGACACAGACACAGACACATGCACAGACGCAGACGCAGACGCAGACGCAGACGCAGACGCAGACGCAGACGCAGAGACAGATACAGAGACACGGACACGGACACGGACACGGACACGGGCACGGACACGGACACGGACACGGACACAGACACAGACACAGACACAGACACAGACACAGACACAGACACAGACACAGACACAGACACAGACACAGACACAGACACAGACACAGACACAGACACAGACACAGACACAGACACAGACACAGACACAGACACAGACACAGACACAGACACAGACACAGACGAACACAAACACGGACACGGACACGGACACGGACACGGACACGGACACGGACACGGACACGGACACGGACACGGACACGGACACGGACACAGACACAGACACAGACACAGACACATAGACAGGCACAGACACAGACACAGACACAGACACAGACACAGACACAGACACAGACACAGACACAGACACAGACACAGACACAAACACAGACATATGCACAGACACAGACACGGACACGGACACGGACACGGACACGGACACAGACACAGACACAGACACATGCACAGACACAGACACAGACGCAGACGCAGACGCAGACGCAGACGCAGACGCAGACGGAGACGCAGACGCAGACGCAGACGCAGACGCAGACGCAGACGCAGACGCAGACGCAGACGCAGGCGCAGACGCAGACGGAGACGCAGACGCTGACGCAGACGCAGACGCAGACGCAGACGCAGACGCAGACGCAGACGCAGACGCAGACGCAGACGCAGACGCAGACGCAGACGCAGACGCAGACGCAGACGCAGACGCAGACGCAGGCGCAGAGACAGATACAGAGACAGGGACACGGACACGGACACGGACACGGACACGGACACGGACACGGACACGGACACGGACACGGACACGGATACGGACAAAGACACAGACACAGACACAGACACAGTCACAGTCACAGTCACGGACACGGACACGGACACGGACACGGACACGGACACGGACACGGACACGGACACGAACAAGGACGCGGACAAGGACGCGGACGCGGACGCGGACGCGGACGCGGACGCAGACGCAGACGCAGACGCAGACGCAGACGCAGACGCAGACGCAAACGCAGACGCAGACGCAGACGCAGACGCAGACGCAGACGCAGACGCAGACGCAGACGCAGACGCAGACGCAGACGTAGACACAGACACAGACACAGACACAGACACAGGCACAGACACAGAAACAGACACAGACAGACACAGATATACACACACACACACACACACACACACACACACACACACACACACACACACACACACACACACACACACACACACACACACACACACACACACTAACACACATGCACGCACGCACATACTCAAATAGACATGCATGGTGCACGTGTGTGTGCGCGTGTGTGCGTGCTTGTGTGCGTGAGTGCGTGTGTGCTTGTGTACGGGTATGCATGCGCGCGCGTGTGCGTGCATTGTTTTCAAATTTTCCATACCGTTCTTTATACAGTTTCTTAATATAACGTAAGGTAAGTCTAAAGCTGAATTGAATATGAACAAAAATTTTTAAACTGTATTATTGATACCTTACAGAAACGAGTGGTTTTGGAATTTTTTTAACATGTATTAATTTATGTCTCTTAATCGCTATCTGACATGAAGTTTTAATCGTCTTTTTACATAAATTATTGTTTTTGTTTTTACAATGCTGCCTGTTTTCGTTATGAAGGTTGCATTCTTATCCTAAAAAAATTATTTCATTTCTTTTAATTTTTACCTTCCAACTTTCATATACATGTGTAGGTATAGGAGGTTAAGCAACCGACTTTTTTTTCACTATCGCTAAATCAACTTGTTAGAACACGTTACAATTTTTGGCCAAGCTTCGCCAAGATTGACCACGATGTGTGTGTGGATGTATCTTTGTATCACGATAGCTCCAGATCAAAAATACCTACGTACTAAAAATTTTGTATTTAAGTTTGTTTTCGTTGGGCTTGGAACTGATTCGATTTTGGGAGAAATCCAGCGGCGTTGAGAGGGGTTTATTAGGTTTGCTTTGTATAACCATCAGTGTTGGTTATAATAATTAATAATAATATGAGATTTAAACGGGTAACTTATGCTGGGTTCGTGCCAATAAGCCTATTGGGAGTGTATCTCAATTTTAATAATAATGGAAAAGCAGTAAATTTTATCACTTTACATTTATTTAATGAAATTTGTTAACTACTGTAACACTCATGCTATCCAAATAATTATGATAATTTTACAATTAAGGTGCACAAAAAGAAATGAATATACGATCGTATAATCTCACATTTTTCACCGGCTTTCTTTTTTTTTTACTATGACAGATTAAATGGTACAGATCGTTAGTTTATTATAAATTTATAATTAACAAGTTGAACTTAAATATTACTTGTAATTTTTAAAGTGGAAAATATGTAAAATGATAATTCAAAACTAAGCACAGTGATCAAAAAAGCTATAAATTAAATTGAAATTCAAACAAAACATAAAATCTCAGTTATACTAAAATACTTATCTTTTTTGGGATTTTTTAATGGTGTACTTTAAATTGTACAATCTAAACGTTTCGATAACACTTACAGTTATCTTCGTCAGTAGTAATGTTAGTTAAAAATTGTTAAAGATGTAGTAAACAATTTTGTCAAATTTGAAAAATTCAAACATAAACATAAGCCTGCTATTAATATAACAGTTTGAGAAACGTATAAGCCAACTATAAAATTGTAGTAAAGAATAACTAGGTCATTAAAATTAAATATTGTTAAAGTGCCTCAAAGATGACAAACCAGAACACTCTCTACGACGAAAGCTAACAATGAAATTTGCCAGCCAAAAACACATTTAACAAAATTTAATCGAGTTATGATGTAAGTGTAAAGTTGTGAAAAACTTCAATTTTAAAATGATAGAAGCATTCACAAATCCAAACATTAGATCAAAAAATAACCCAGTTAAATCTAACAAAGAGATATCTTTATCAATAATTGGAAGTGTTATTAACAATGAAAAGTACAATGCAGAACGTTCTTTGTAATTTTTAATTTCAATTTAATTTCAACTACTTATGTTAAATTATAGTGCTGTGGAAATTTAACATATAATTGATAAAGCATTTGCTTCAAGGTCTAGGAAAACACAGCAAAAACCTAGACATACCAAAAGTTGAAAACAAATTAAAATCAAGGCGTATCATTATGCTCTTTTTAATTATAAGATGCCAAAACCTATTTAAACGGAGATTTTCTTCTTGTCTATTAAAATTATTCGGGTGTTTATATATTTCAATAGCTTCACGTTGCAAACGAACATAATAATGGGTTTGTCTTGACAATATTTTCATATTGTCAAATTGAATGTCATGATTTAAATTATTCAGGGCATGGTCAGCCACAGCAGACCTCTCTGGTTGACCCAATCTACAAAATCTCATATGTTCTTTGCGTCTTGTATCAAAGCTACGTTTTGTGGTCCCGATGTATACTTTTCCACATGAACAAGATAACTTATACACTCCGGAAGATGATAAAGGGTTTGACACATCTTTAGGTGATCTTAAATGTTCTTTAATTTTTCTTGTAGGTTTAAAATAGTCCTAATGCCATGTTTGATTAGGATTTTTCAATTCTATTTGTAACATTAGCTATAAAAGGAAGAAAAGCAGTACCAACATTAAGAACTGGTTTTTCTTTAAGGTTACGCCTAGAAGGTGTAATAACATTATTAATATCTGTAAGTGAATATCCATTATCTTGTAAGGATTTTCTTAAATATTTATATTCATCATTCAAAATTCAGGGTCACAAATTCATTTTGCTCGATCTACTAAAGATTTAATTACACCAATTTTTGACGTGGATGGTGGTTGGATAATTTATGAAGGTATCTATCAGTGTGTGTCGGCTTTCTGTAAACCTTAAAAGATAGTGAATTATTATTTTAGATATTAATATGTCAAGAAATGGTAAACTTCCATTAGTTTCTTTTTCCATGGTAAACTGAATACTAGGATGTATACCATTTATAAAACCAAAAACTCATGCAGTGCTTCTTCTCCATGTCTCCAAATAACAAATGTGTCATCTACATATCTATACCAAACTGAAGGTTTTTAGGTGTATTTTGTAACGTTAATGTTTCAAATTTTTCCATATAAAATTAGCTATAACAGGACTAAGGGGACTACCCATTGCTACACCTTCAATCTGTTCATAAAATTTATTATTCCACTGAAAATAAGTTGTAGTAAGACAGTGCTGAAAAGAATGGTTATGTCCTTTGGAAAAGATGATCTATGTATTCAATAGTTTCTTTTAGAGGTACTTTTGTAAAAAGTGAAATAACATCAAAACTAACCATTATATCACCCTCTTCAATTTTGAAACTATGCATTTTTTCAACAAAGTCGGCAGAATTTTTAATGTAATGGGGTGTTTTTCCTATATGAGGTTGTAATAACAATGTAAGATGTTTTGCAAGGTGATATGTATTAGAACCAATTGCACTAACAATAGGCCTTAAAGGAATATTAGGTTTATGAATTTATTGGTAAACCATATAGTTTTGGTGAAATAGCTTCAGAGTTAGATAGTTTCTTCTTTATTTCTTCAGGAATAGATGATAATTTAATCAGCTCTTTAGTTTTTAAAAGAAACTTTTTTGTTGGATCTTTCGGTATTTCATGATAAGTTTCTGGTCCCAACAATTGTTCTATCTTAGTGTTATAATCGTTCATATTTAATATAACAGTTGCATTACCTTTATCTGATTTTAATATTATAATATTTTCATTGCGTTTAAGATCAAGTAAAGCATGTCGTTGACGAAAGGATAAGTTGCTCTTTGGAGGTTTTGTTTTACGTAATATGTTAACGGTGTTATATCTAACTTCATTAGCAGCATCAAAAGGTAAAAATCTAATGGAGTTTTCGATGTTGGAAATTATATCTTCAAAAGGTATTACTCTTGGTGTTATCGCAAAATTTCCTCCTTTAGAAAGCGCTTCAATAGCATAATCTGAAACAACATTATCAGAAAGGTTTATAACTGTTTTCTACAATCAATAGATGGTCTATTATTTTGTTGTTTGTATAATTTATTAAATTTTTCTTTTGACGTTGACATGAGATGTCAAAATTTATTTCCATAGATTTAAACGTTATAGAATCAATTTTATCCCAATCTTCTTTATTCAAAATAGATGAAATTTCTAAATGTAAATATAAAAGATTTTTATCGGTGTTATCCAGTAACTTCCTAGTAATATGTATTTGATTACGTAGAAGAGCATTTTCAGTTCTTCTGTAAATATTATTCGCTTGCTTGTTATTAAAATTTCTTTTAATATAGATAAACTTTGGGATAATCTTTTGGTCTCGGCACCGTAATAAAAAGTGAGTGACGATAATAATTGTGCTTTACGTTTCCTTAATTTTTCAAATTGTCTGATAAAACGATAAGTTTCCTCCCATAAAGGACTGAAATATGAAAATGTAAACTTTCACCATTAACACTCATAATAAAATACTTATCTTTTTTGGGATTTTTTAATGGTGTACTTTAAATTATACAATCTAAACGTTTCGATAACACTTACAGTTATCTTCGTCAGTAGTAATGTTAGTTAAAATTGTTAAAGATGTAGTAAACAATTTTGTCAAATTTGAAAAATTCAAACATAAACATAAGCCTGCTATTAATATAACAGTTTGAGAAACGTATAAGCCAACTATAAAATTGTAGTAAAGAATAACTAGGTCATTAAAATTAAATATTGTTAAACTGCCTCAAAGATGACAAACCAGAACACTCTCTACGACGAAAGCTAACAATGAAATTTGCCAGCCAAAAAACACATTTAACAAAATTTAATCGAGTTATGATGTAAGTGTAAAGTTGTGAAAAACTTCAATTTTAAAATGATAGAAGCATTCACAAATCCAAACATTAGATCAAAAAATAACCCAGTTAAATCTAACAAAGAGATATCTTTATCAATAATTGGAAGTGTTATTAACAATGAAAAGTACAATGCAGAACGTTCTTTGTAATTTTTAAATGATTAAATTATCATCTATTCCTGAAGAAATAAAGAAGAAACTATCTAACTCTGAAGCTATTTCACCAAAACTATATGGTTTACCAAAAATTCATAAACCTAATATTCCTTTAAGGCCTATTGTTAGTGCAATTGGTTCTCCTACATATCACCTTGCAAAACATCTTACATTGTTATTACAACCTCATATAGGAAAAACACCCCATTACATTAAAAATTCTGCCGACTTTGTTGAAAAATGCATAGTTTCAAAATTGAAGAGGGTGATATAATGGTTAGTTTTGATGTTATTTCACTTTTTACAAAAGTACCTCTAAAAGAAACTATTGAATACATAGATCATCTTTTTCCAAAGGACATAACCATTCTTTTCAGCACTGTCTTACTACAACTTATTTTCAGTGGAATAATAAATTTTATGAACAGATTGAAGGTGTAGCAATGGGTAGTCCCCTTAGTCCTGTTATAGCTAATTTTATATGGAAAAATTTGAAACATTAACGTTACAAAATACACCTAAAAACCTTCAGTTTGGTATAGATATGTAGATGACACATTTGTTATTTGGAGACATGGAGAAGAAGCACTGCATGAGTTTTTGGTTTTTATAAATGGTATACATCCTAGTATTCAGTTTACCATGGAAAAAGAAACTAATTGAAGTTTACCATTTCTTGACATATTAATATCTAAAAATAATAATTCACTATCTTTTAAGGTTTACAGAAAGCCGACACACACTGATAAATACCTTCATAAACTATCCAACCACCATCCACCTCAAAAAATTGGTGTAATTAAATCTGTAGTAGATCGAGCAAAACGAATTTGTGACCCTGAATTTTTGAATGATGAATATAAATATTTAAGAAAATCCTTACAAGATAATGGATATTCACTTACAGATATTAATAATGTTATTACACCTTCTAGGCGTAACCTTAAAGAAAAACCAGTTCTTAATGTTGGTACTGCTTTTCTTCCTTTTATAGCTAATGTTACAAATAGAATTGAAAAATCCTAATCAAACATGGCATTAGGACTATTTTTAAACCTACAAGAAAAATTAAAGAACATTTAAGATCACCTAAAGATGTGTCAAACCCTTTATCATCTTCCGGAGTGTATAAGTTATCTTGTTCATGTGGAAAAGTATACATCGGGACCACAAAACGTAGCTTTGATACAAGACGCAAAGAACATATGAGATTTTGTAGATTGGGTCAACCAGAGAGGTCTGCTGTGGCTGACCATGCCCTGAATAATTTAAATCATGACATTCAATTTGACAATATGAAAATATTGTCAAGACAAACCCATTATTATGTTCGTTTGCAACGTGAAGCTATTGAAATATATAAACACCGAATAATTTTAATAGACAAGAAGAAAATCTCCGTTTAAATAGGTTTTGGCATCTTATAATTAAAAAGAGCATAATGATACGCCTTGATTTTAATTTATTTTCAACTTTTGGTATGTCTAGGTTTTTGCTGTGTTTTCCTAGACCTTGAAGCAAATGCTTTACCAATTATATGTTAAATTTCCACAGCACTATAATTTAACATAAGTAGTTGAAATTAAATTGAAATTAAAATTACAAAGAACGTTCTGCATTGTGCTTTTCATTGTTAATAACACTTCCAAATATTGATAAAGATATCTCTTTGTTAGATTTAACTGGGTTATTTTTGATGTAATGTTTGGATTTGTGAATGCTTCTATCATTTTAAAATTGAAGTTTTCACAACTTTACACTTACATCATAACTCGATTAAATTTTGTTAAATGTGTTTTTGGCTGGCAAATTTCATTGTTAGCTTTCGTCGTAGAGAGTGTTCTGGTTTGTCATCTTTGAGGCAGTTTAACAATATTTAATTTTAATGACCTAGTTATTCTTTACTACAATTTTATAGTTGGCTTATACGTTTCTCAAACTGTTATATTAATAGCAGGCTTATGTTTATGTTTGAATTTTTCAAATTTGACAAAATTGTTTACTACATCTTTAACAATTTTTAACTAACATTACTACTGACGAAGATAACTGTAAGTGTTATCGAAACGTTTAGATTGTATAATTTAAAGTACACCATTAAAAAATCCCAAAAAAGATAAGTATTTTATTATGAGTGTTAATGGTGAAAGTTTACATTTTCATATCTCAGTTATACTGTTTGTAATTAAATTAACAAATATTTTGATTTGCGGAATAAAATGGAGAAACACTTATCTGTAGAAGGTTCCGCTCCCAGGTGTTATCCGACATTAACTATGAAAATTCCCAAGTATATTGTCCAGTTCTTAATATATATTTTGTTATTAATTAAGCAAAATTCGTCGTTGGCCTTTCCAATGATAATCCTCTAACTACCAGCATGCTTTTCAGACAAACTTACACGACTATTAGCATGTTTCCCAAGATTCTGGTAGCTTAGAAATTCAATATTTGGTATCAAATAAATCTGAGACGAGAAGTACGGACAAAAGCTAAAGGATTGTAATTAGTTTTGGGTAATTAAAAAATATGTATGTAATTAAAGTTCACCAAACTCTTAATAATCAAATCCGTGATAATGCGAAGTAAACTTTGGTAATCGTAAACTCAACGTTTACTTTTCAAAAAAAATCGTCTTTTTTCAATATTTATTTAGACAACGCTCCTCATTTTTTTTGTAGTGCCTTCTTTATTGTCATTTTTTTTATATGAATATTCTATCGTAAGTTGGCGTATGCATGTACAAAATTTAAATATTGACAATGGAATTGTGTGGAATGAAATCGTTACATTTGGTTTTTATCAAATATTTCTAAAACAGAAAAATCTGGAGCACTGGAACTGTGGCAGGATCTGTAACAAATAAAATAAAAATTAAGTTATGCGCTATCCGAACAAATGTGACGTTAATTTCAATTCCGTGGTGGCATGGTCGCCTTGTTTTAAACCATCCAATTTACAACCTTAATTTTAACAAACATAATTACGATTCCATGCACAAAGTACTTCGGTAGTTCTTCTATACATTTAAATAAGGATAGCGAAGAAAAACTCATTACCAAACAGCAATTAGCTCATACAAATTACAACTTGGCCGCGACGACTCCTCGTGATAAAGATATTATTCCTTTGAATCTGTGATCTATAGAACTTGCAAGCAACAAAGTTGAAAATACTTTAAGCATACTCTATATTAATATACAAGGTATCAAATCGAAAAAATATCTAATAGAAGCACTATTACAAGAAGTAGGTAACATTAATATAATTTGTTTCAGTGAATATTGGCTGACAGAGACGGATACCTTTAATATAGGTAATTTTTTGTCTACGGCTAGATACTGCAGATTAAAACATGTACGAGGTGGGGTGGTTATGTACAGCCTGTTTCAGAGTAAGCGCCTTACTTTCGGACGAACAATTCGGATTCCGAAGAAACCACTCGACCACCCAACAAACCCTCCGAGTTGTCGAACACGTCGCACACGGCTTCAATTGGAAGAAGCACACCGGCGGAATGTTGCTAGACATCGTAAAAGCGTTTGACAAAGTGTGGCATCACTGACTCCTACACAAAATGCTGAAGCAAGGGATATCGATCTAAATGACCCAACTCGTCCGCTCCTTCCTGTCCATAAGATGCTTCAGGACGAAGCTGCAGCATTGCAGGTCCTTCCCTCGAAAGATTACCGCTGGAGGACCCCAAGGCTCACCCCTCAGCCATACATTATTTAATCTATATGTCTCAGATCCCCCGAAGACCAAAGGAACCATCCTCGCAACATCCGCGGACGACACCGCTGTCCTAGCCCGATCCAGGAACCTCGGACAAGTCGACAGACTTCTGCAGAAGGCGTCGGATGACCTCGAAGAATGGTATAAATGATGGCGCATTACCATCAACCCGAAGAAAAGCACGATCATCCTCTTCTCTAAGAGAATAGCGAAATCAACCCGCAACATTACCATGTTCGGACAAGACATCCCGTGGAAAAACTCCATAAAATTCCTAGGTCTGGTAATGGATAGAACACTCCGATGGAAACTCCACGTAGATGACCGAAGATACATGGGACACGGGATGATAAAGAAACTCTACCCGTTAATAGGTAGAAACAGCTTGCTGTCAACCGACAACAAGCTGCTGATTTACAAACCCGTAGTCCGCCCGATGATGCTATACGCCGCAGAAGTCTGGGCTTACGCCGCTCCGTCAACAATAAAACAACTACAGGTGGTACAAAATAAATACCTAAGAATTGCGGTAAATGCGCCGTGATTCGTAAGAAACGACCAAATACACGAAGACCTCAGGATACCCAGCTTAATGGAGTTTGCAAAAAACGCCGCAATCAACCTAGAAGAGGTACTAGCGACGCACCTCAACTCAGCAATAAAAGAATTATGGGACTACGACATCCAAGATGAAATGAAGCACAAGGGGCCGAAAATCATTAGTATATTTAATGCATTTGTATTTATTACAGGTACAGCGAATATGCATTACCGCCAGGAAATAACCAACGCTACGAAAGCATAAAGGGTTAGAACCCGAAATAGCGGCAAATAAATAACGATGACCGATGACCGAAGCGCCTTATTTCTTTTTAACCACACCATGGGTACTATTTTCAAAATATTTTTCAATAATATGTTTCAGGATATTCTCTACACGATGGTGATATCAAATTTTCAATTGGACGAATTATTTCAAAATGGCGATTTTCAACTTTTTTTTTTTAAATGGAATGCAACAATTTTTTTTTTATTATTGAGATCTTGAAAACATTCTTTTTACGATGTTTTTCTTAAAAATTCATTTATTTCCCTATCAGAAAGCAAACTAACTTTTTAATCTAGTAGCGCATGAATGTTTCACACTCGATGTTATTTTTGTCCAATTATCAAGTAGCGGTAGATACAAAAGAAACAATTAAACTTTATTTTGTAATGAACATCTACTTTGTGAAACTCAAAATTAAAAATTTACATCAAATATAAATTAGGTATTTACAAAAATAGCTCGAAATGTTTTCCTTCTTCTTCAAAACATAAATTGAAACGTCGTCCAATGGAGCCAATAGATCGAAGGATAATTTCCGCAGAAATTTCGTTCATGCAAGTACGAATTGTCTCTTGCATATTTTCGATAGTTGTTGGTTCAACGATGTACACCTGGGATTTTACATAGCTCCAGAGAAAAAGTCCAGTGGTGACATATCAGGTGACCTAAGTGACCAACAAACTGGTCCTCCACGACCAATCCAATGGTTCTTGTATCGATTATTTAAAAACTACCTAACTGGAAGGGCATAATGTGCTGGAGCGCCATCTTGTTGCCACCACAAGTTATTTCTGATATTCTGTGGGAGTCCGTTTAGATGATTACGAATTTCATTTTCTAATAAATTGAGGTAATTCTCTCCAGTTAGTATATTAATAAATATTAACCCAACAATGTGCCGTCGTATAATTCCACACCACACGTTTAATCTCCATGAATGTTGACAACGTCGCTCACGGGTCCAGTGTGGATTTACATTATCGTAATAATACATGTTATGTCTTACAACAACAGCATCATTTCGAAAACTTGTTTCATCCGAAAATAAAACGTTAAAAAGTTTATATTTTGTCCTATCTCTTGCAAACCCCATTGTGCAAAATTAATTCTTAACAGAAAATCATTTTCGGTTAATTCTTGGTGAAGAATCATTTTGAATGGGTGAAATTTATTTTTTTTTATTATCCTCCAGACCGAACTATGCGATTTTCCAACCAAATTTGCAATCTCCCTAGTACTGACATGGGGATTCTCAATAATGTATAGTATTACCTGGTTTTCGTTGTCGTCATTGCAAGCAGATGGGTTTTCATGTATCGGATTCTTATAATCCATAGTTCCCGTTTCATGCGTTCTCTCCAATAAGTTAATAAATGTTCGATGTTCAGGGTGCCTTCTGTTTGGATATTTATTTCTGTACAATCTGGCTGCTTTATAAGGATCTTCATCCGCTTTTCCAAATATTAGAAGCATATCAATTAACTCGTCTTTCGTATAACTTGACGATATTTTAAAAACGTATCAATTAATTTTAAATTAACAATTATAATCTTCAATAATACAATTGTTATTAACAAGCATTGACAACTAAATTGCATTGATTGACGTTTGACTACTAAATCGAAATTTAATTGTTTCTTTTGTGTCTACTGCTACTTGATATTTGGACAAAATAACATCGAGTGTAAAACATTCATGCGCTACTAGATTAAAGTGTTAGTTTGCTTTTTGATAGGGAAAGAAATGAATTTTTAAGAAAAACGAAATACTATCCTAAAAAGAATGTTTTTAGGATCTCAACAATAAAAAATAGTATTTCATTCCATTTAAAAAAAAGAGTTGAAAGTCGCCATTTTGAAATAATGGAATGGAATGGAAATCTGATATCACCATCGTGTAGAGAATGTCCTGAAACATATTACTGCCAAATATTTTGAAAGTAGTATCCATTGTGTGGCATAAAAAAAATAAGGCGCTTACTCTGAAACATGTTGTATATTAGTGAAAAACTTAATTTCACCGAGACAGTACATATCAAACGATTTTCTATTGACATGCTTATTGAAATATGCGCAATAGATGTGTACATTAATAACTTTGTTACTATAACAGTGTTATGTCTTTATAGAAGTAGGTAATGCACCACAAGTTAGCAAGCGAGCTAGTTTTGATAGATTTCTTGAAATTTTGGACGAGGTATTGACACACCTGTCATTCGAAAAAATCCTATTTGTTTGTGGCGAGCTTAATGCGCATTTCAAAAATGAATCAGACTGTTACAGAAAAGATATAATGTCACTATTTACTTCATATAAGTTGAGGATTTTGTAAACGTAGGTACCCGCCAGTATAACTTGCACCTCAGCTAGTACCATAGATAACGTGTTGAGTAATATAAGTGATACGGCTCTGAAAATTAATGTGATGGATTCCGACTTATCAGATCATAGAGCAATAGTAGACGAAATTAACCTAAATTCTGGATTGAATAAGTCTTCTTCTACGTTTAGCAGGCGTTTCACCCAAGCCAATACAACGAAGTTTATTCATTCGCTTGAGAATATTAATCTTCATTTTATTCATTACCCTTTATTAACCTCTAATGAAAAGTTTGATATGTTACATAATTCCTTCTGTGCCTACCTCATCCTACGAAAACTTTCCTCTTGTACAACGTACAAGAAAGCAAGAAAAGTCATGGTTAACAAAAGGGCTTAAGTTATCTTGCAAACATAAACGCTTACTGCATACCTGCCTTAAGTATAATCCAAATGAATTATTAAAAAAGTTTTATTTAAAATATTGTTGTATTTTGAAACAGACTATCTGGCAAATCGAACAAAACGTTATAAATCCGCGTAATAAACCTTAAGCTATTTGGACTGAAATAAAAAGTTATTCGAGTAAATCTATTCCATCCTTCAATAAAATAGTGCTCAATAGTAGCGGACATATCGTTAGTGACCCAAATATTATTGCCAACAAGTTCATTGAACAATTTTCAGTAGTCCCCTCCTTCCATGTTAACAAAAATTTTAATCTTGTCATTGGTCTTAATAATAAATCATTCTTCTTAACTCCCACTACGGCACATGAGGTCGCTATGGCAATAAATAATTTAAATAATAATCGCAGCTCAGGGGCAGATGAAATATCTGCATTTATTCTTAAGAAAGAAGTTCATTTATTATGTGATCCTTTAAGTCAGTTCATCAATCAATCATTTCTATCGGGTACTATGCCTTCAGACTTAAAACTGTTGAAAATTATTCCTGCACACAAAAAAGGTAGCCAGCAAGATATAAACAATTATAGACCTATTACACTAACCAGTGTATTCCTAAAAGTATTTGAAACAGTTGTATATAATCTATTAAAATAATTTTTTGATACTGTAACTTAATAAGTAGCAATCAACATGGATTTCGTAAAAAAACATCTACATCTACAGCAATGTTCAACTTCCTTCAATATGTCTATAGATGTATAAATGAAAAAAAATCTTCCGCGGCATTATTCTGTGACCTATCCAAAGCGTTCAATGCGATGAGTAATGAGCTTTTACTACGCAAACTTGAACTTTACGGTGTTGCACTAAAATGGTTTGAGTCGTATCTACTAAATAGAAAACATTACGTTTCTATGACAAATGATCATAATAATAAAATAAACTATGTCAGCTCTGACAAAAAATGCGCTAACAGGAATCCCACAGGGATCAGCTCTAGGTCCATTACTTTTTAATATCTTTATAAATGACTTAACATTCTTGGAAATAGATCATTTAACTATGTATGCGGATGACACTACATTTGCACTTTCATATTCTCGCAGGAAGAATTTCTCTATAAAGCAGGTAACTTGGTTAGTACTATAGAGATGTGGTTTAAAAATAATCAATTGAAATTAAATGTTGACAAAACAAATTTTATTTTCTTTAATAATTACAAAGAGACTGTTATCCCTGCAGAGCTATTGCTAAACAATCTTGCTGTCCAACAAGTTAAATCAACGGTCTTTTTGGGACTGATAATTGATGAATCGTTTAATTTTAGCGAGCACATTACTAGACTTAACAATCGCTTAAATTCGGCAAGCTACACTATCCGTTGCCTTAACGGCTTAATCTCTTCTGTAACACTAAGATCCGTTTATTACGCATATTTTGAGATGATCGTTAGATATGGTATTCAATTTGACGGTGTATCACATCATACTAAAAGCTTATTTGTTACTCAAAGAAGGGCAGTAAGAATAATGGATGGTTTACCTTCAAGAGAATCTTGTCGTGCATTTTTCGTAAGATTGGATATCTTGACATTTATTAGTTTATATCTATATGAAGGTTTCAAATACTTATACATATACAGGGTATTTTGAAATCACCGACAAACGAAAACTGGAGATTCCATGTTTCAAAATAAGACAAAAATGATCATAAGTGCTTTTCCGAAAATGCTTCCTAACCGAGATGCAGGTTGATTAAAAAATACTTTTTTTAAGGTTTTTTTAAGATTCCTCAAAAACCACAAAAGATATTACACTGAGATTTGGTACACCTAAATGTCTAATTAAATACAATTAGTTTGAGCACAACTGACTCCATCCAGTGGCGTAGAATATTTTAAGTTAATCAGTTTAAGTAAAAGAAAAACGCACGCCCCTGGTTTTTTTGAATAAATATTTTTTTGATAGATTCAACATTTAATTCTGCAAATAAAATCATACTTAGTATTTTTTGGATTCGGCACCCCGTTTTTGAAATATTTTGCATGAACATAAACGACCACATTGTTCAATAAAAATCAAAATTAGTTTTATTTTACAAAAAAATAACGCAGTTAACTATTAGGTTAAAGAGATATTGAAGGAATCAAAAACAAAATAATAATTATTTTTATACATATTGTTCAAAATGTCCTCCTTCCTTTTGAGTGCAAGCTTGTATTCTTTTTAGCAAATGAAAACTACCACGCTGAAAAATTTGTGGCATAGCCCTAATCTCATCGCATGGCCATCTGTATGCGATTCCAAAGTTGCTCTCGATTATCAATTTGAACAGAATAGACATGAGTCTTCAGATACCCCCGCACAAAAAAATTCAATGGGTTTAAATCTGGCGATCGTGCTGGCCACGGTACTTCACTTCCTCGTCCAATCCAGCGTCTAGGGAACCATGCGTTTAAAAATTCTCTTACGTTTCGTGTAAAATGTGGTGGTGCACCATCATGCATGAAATAGATGTTCATTCTAACGTCTAAGGGTACGTCGTCAAACAATTCTGGCAAATCTTCTCCCAAAAAATTTAAATAGAATTCTCCAGTAAGTCTTTGAGGAAAACGGATAGGTCCGATTAGGTGATCGTCTAGCATACTTAACCAAATATTTTCGCTAAATCTATGTTGGTGAGCTGTAACTACAGTTGGATGCTGATTTTCATCTAACCATTTGTGGGAATTATGCAAGTTTATTATTCCATTTCGGGAAAAAATACACTCATCAATGGTCAATAAATTTCTAACAAATTGTACATCTTCAGCATTTTTATTTAAAAACCATTCGCAAAAATTCATTGGACGAGGATGTCAGCAGGCAATAATGCATGTACTTTTTGTAGGTGAAAGGGATGTAAATTTTGTTCTCGTAAAACTTTCCAAGACTTGCTATGCGACACAGCAAATTCTAAACCTAACTCACGCGTACTTATTGATGAATTTTCATAAACTCTATCTAACATTTGTTCCTCAGTTTCAACTGGTACATGAGCATTTCGTCCGGAATTTTTCTTTCCTTTTAAACTTCCATACTCTAACAAGTTACGATGAATGGTTCTAAACGTAGTATGATGTGGACGTCTTATATTTGGAAACCTTTGTTCATAAAGTTGAGCAGCTGCACGAGCATTGCAATTAGTATTACCATAACATAAATGCATATAGACCAGTTCTCGTTTGGAATAATTCATTTTTTGCAGTAATTAGGCAAACAATGAATTACAAAACACGCGTAAATCCAACTATTTTAGCAAATATAAGATACGTAACTGTCAAATGCAAAGCAATCTCTGATTTATTTAATTTGGTTATTACTGAATATGCATTTATGTTCATGCAAAATATTTCAAAAACGGGTGCCGAATCGAAAAAATACTAAGTATGATTTTATTCGCAGAATTAAATGTTGAATTTAACAAAAAAATATTTCTTCAAAAAAAGCAGGGACGTGCGTTTTTTTTACTTAAAGTGATTAGCTTAACAAATTCTACGCCACTAGATGGAGTCAGTTGACTCAAACTCACCTGATTAATTGTACTTAATTAGACATTTAGGTGTACCAAATCTCAGTGTAATATCTTTTGTAGTGTTTGAGGAATCTTAAAAAAAATCTTAAAAAAAATTTTTTTTTGATCAACCTGAAACTCGGTTAGGAAGCATTTTCGGAAAAGCGTTTATGATCATTTTTGTCTTATTTTGAATCATAGAATCTCCAGTTTTCGTTTGTCGGTGATTTTAAAATACACCCTGTATAGAAATGAGTACGTTAAACACTCCGATATTCACTCTTATGGAACTCGTTCAGTTAATAATATAGTACCACCGCACTCCAACTGCTCAATGTATTTAAACAGTCAGTCTTACAAACCCATTACACTATTTAACAGACTACTTAATGACATAAAAGAAGCAAATAGTATTTTTAACTTTAAAAAAGATCTTCGCAAGTTCCTAGTCACAAATTCCTTTCATACAATCAACGAATACATAAATGTAACTTTAACTAACTAAACAAGAGTATACTTATTGTCATAACTTGTGCTTGTTTATGTGTACATATAGACTTGAGATTGTAATGAGTATATGTAATGTGTGATGTTATATTTTATCTACCTCTACTCGTTACGTATTTTTATTGCTAGTTTTAAATTGTTACATAATCCACACCAAATGGTAACGAATAAATATTATTATTATTACACCCACGTACCACATCATCAGCGGCGTCCATGCGTGTTTGCTTGCGTGTGTGCGTGCGTGCATACGTGTTTGCGTGCATACGTGTGTGCGTGTGTGAGCTCGCACGCGCGCGTGTGTTAGTGTGTATGTGTTTGTGTCTGTGTCTGTGTGTGTGCGTGTGTGTGTGTGTGTGTGTGTGTGTGTGTGTGCGTGTGCGTGTGCGTGTGCGTGTATGCGTATGCGTGTGCGTGTTTGTGTGCGTGTGCGTGTGAATGCGTGGGTGCGTGTGCGTGCGTGCGTGCGTGCGTGCGTGCGTCTGTGTGCGTGTGTGTGTGTGTGTGTGTGTGTGTGTGTGTGCGTGCGTGTGTGTGTGTTACCTGTGATAACTCCAGAACCATAATAAATACATGCTTGACATTTTATTATGTATTGATTTTATACAATCGATTAATTTAATTCAATGCAATTTTTTGATACGATGCGTAATATGGAGCCAACACATTTAATTGTTTGTTCAAATTGTTTAAATATCTAAACATTAGTTTTGGATAAAGTTTCTTTATAAAATTTCGTAATACGAAGCTAAAAATTAATTAACTATAATAAAAAATGCTTACTGTATTGGCGATATTTTTATAGACGCCGGCGACTTTGGGATTTTGTTCAAGTTAGCATCTAAATGTTTATTAACAGTAGAAGTGAGGCACCATCCCCACTCCTCTTTTTTACGTCACAAACCTCCTTTTTGATACATTCATAACGAAAATACGAAACAGACGGACATTTAAAACTTCATGTAAGATGGAGGTTAATAGTAGAAGTGAGGCACCATCCCCACTCCTCTTTTTTACGTCACAAGCCCAGCCCACTTTCACTTTTTTATATGCCCACGTGGGAGACCGCATTTTCTACCCTTATTTTTTCTCGATCATGTGTAGGACGTGTTTTTTAACCCCTATTTTTTACTTGCGCACGTGTAGGGCGTATTTTTTCACCCCTATTTTTACACATCCACGTGTGAGACCGTATGTTCAACCCTTTCTTCTCGAAAGCTCTTTTCAACCCTAATTAAAGCCTTTTTGATTTTTAATGGCTTACGTGAAGTACCGTATTACCCTTATTTTTATCATTTCTTTTGGGGCTTATTTTTTCAAACCTTATGGTTGTATTAAGGATTTTTTGACAGCTAGGACTTTTTTTTGTGGTTGCTAACGTGAGTACTGTATTTAGGGGTGGGGCTGGTCTTGGCTTTGCTTAGGGCTGTATTTAGAGGTGGGGGCTGAACTGGGGCTAGGGCTGTATGTAGAGCTAGAGTTGGAGCTTAGGGCTGGGGCTGGGGTCTGGGGCTGTATCTAGAGCTAGGGTTGTTTTCTGGTAATTATCGTCAATCCTATTTAATGTTCTTTTGGTTGTAACCCCTGGAGGTTAGGCAATTGTGCTCTTTTAAATTGTATCTTGTTAGACACGTTATCTCCCCCCCTCTCTCTCTCTCTCCCCCTCTCTCTCTCTCTCTCTCTCTCTCTCTCTCTCTCTCTCTCTCTCTCTCTCTCTGGTCTCTCGCGTCTCTCTTTCACCCTCGTTTCTCTCGTTTATCTCGCTTCATACAATCACAAGCACGGACACAAGCTCAAATCCGCAAACGCAAAAACACTCAAACATACAAATACGCAAACACCAAAACACACATGCACACAAAACGAAAACACGCAAATACGAAAATATGCAAACACACGAAACGAAAACATGCAAACACACCAAACGAAAAAACCCAAAACATGCAAACACACAAACAAGCAAAACAAAAACACGCAAAACGAAAACATGCAAACACACAAAAATGGAAACACGAAAAATGAAAACACGCAAACACACAAAACGAAAAAACACGAAAACGAATCAAGACCAGCAGCTAGAACTTGCCCTCAAGGAGTTGAGGTTTATAAAATAAAAGAATTTACTGTTTATCTGTTCATTCTTTATACCCAAATGGAAGAGTATTAAAGTTCTCAATTCTACGTCGTTTAGAGTAACTTATCCTATACTGTTTAGCTTCAGGTCTAATTAACACATTGTAGGAACTATCTCTAACAATTTATTGCAAACATTTATTGCAAAACCCAACGACTGGAATCCAGCATGTGGGGATTTTCTTGGCCAAATGACCGACGAGCTGGAGGCGTACGGTGAAGGAAGCTATATAGCCGAATTTGTTAGTGCAGGACCGAAAAACTATAGTTATAATGTGTTTTCAACCAGTGAACAGACAATTAAATCCGTGTGTAAAGTGAAGGGGATTACCTTAAACTATAAAAACTCCCGTGTTATAAACTTTGAATCGATGAAGGATATGGTACTTAGTAATAGTAAAGACTCTTTGTTTGTATATAATGACAGAAAAATTGTTAGAGATAGTTCCTACAATGTGTTAAATAGACCTGAAGCTAAACAGTATAGGATAAGGTACTCTAAACGACGTAGAATTGAGAACTTTAACACTCTTCCATTTGGGTATAAAGAATAAACAGATAAACAGTAAATTCTTTTATTTTATAAACCTCAACTCCTTGAGGGCGAGTTCCAGCTGCTGGTCTTGATTCGTTTTCGTGTTTTTTCGTTTTGTGTGTTTGCGTGTTTCCATTTTTGTGTGTTTGCATGTTTTCGTTTTGCGTGTTTTTGTTTTGCTTGTTTGTGTGTTTGCATGTTTTGGGTTTTTCCGTTTGGTGTGTTTGCATGTTTTCGTTTCGTGTGTTTGCATATTTTCGTATTTGCGTGTTTTCGTTTTTTGTGCATGTGTGTCTTGGTGTTTGCGTATTTGTATGTTTGAGTGTTTTTGCGTTTGCGGATTTGAGCTTGTGTCCGTGCTTATGATTGTATGAAGCGAGATAAACGAGAGAAACGAGGGTGAAAGAGAGACGCGAGAGACCAGAGAGAGAGAGAGAGAGAGAGAGAGAGAGAGAGAGAGAGAGAGATAACGTGTCTTACAAGATACAATTTAACAGAGCACAATTGCCTAGCCTCTAGGGGTTACAACCAAAAGGACATTAAATAGGGTTGAAGATAGTTACTAGAAAACAACCCTAGCTCTAGATACAGCCCCAGACCCCAGCCCCAGCTCTAAGCTCCAACCCTACCTCTACATACAGCCCTAGCCCCAGTTCAGCCCCAACCCCTAAATACAGCCCTAAGCCAAGCCAAGACCAGCCCCACCCCTAAATACAGTCCTCACGTTAGCAACCACAAAAAAAAAGTCCTAGCTGCCAAAAGGTCCTTAATACAACCATAAGGTTTGAAAAAATAAGCCCCAAATGAAATCATAAAAATAAGGGTAATACGGTCCTTCACGTAAGCCATTAAAAATCAAAAAGGGTTTAATTAGGGTTGAAAAGGGCCTTCGAGAAGAAAGGGTTGAAAATACGGTCTCACACGTGGATGTGTAAAAATAGGGGTGAAAAAATACGCCCTACACGTGCGCAAGTAAAAAATAGGGGTTAAAAAACACGTCCTACACGTGAGTGAAAAAAAATAAGGGTAGAAAATGCGGTCTCCCACGTGGGCATATAAAAAAGTGAAAGTGGGCTGGGCTTGTGACGTAAAAAAGAGGAGTGGGGATGGTGCCTCACTTCTACTATTAACCTCCATCTTACATGAAGTTTTAAATGTCCGTCTGTTTCGTATTTTCGTTATGAATGTATCAAAAAGGAGGTTTTATAATTAGCCTAAAAAATATTATTAAAATGAATTAAATTCGTTTTTTTCCCACCTGTTTGACATCAGATATTTCTTATTCAAAAAATGTAACTTATTCGTTCTAACAAACTGATAAAAAATAATAAATATAAATTTATGTATTGTTTACTTAACGAAAGCTGTTGACGTGGTTATGAAAGAAAAATGGTAATAAAATATATGCTTTATGTATTAGTTTTAGGATAATTAGGAGAAAACATTTCCATTTTATCACATGTATACAATAAAATTTTGTTTTGTAGTTGTACACATACAAAAGTCACATCTTCTTGAAATATGATTACCCAGCGGAGTATTTTATTGATTACCTTACTTTTTCCTGAAGTACTTTTATTTATTTCTAATGTAAGGTTTGCTATAAATTTAAGATTTTACCTTAAACTATCTTTTCAGGAAAGTATGGTGGACGTAATATTGATGTGGAGAGATAAAGTAGAATTAGAACATCCAGAATGTTCAACCGAGTCAGGATTGAAGCATGAGGATGTTCTTACGTATTGGACTACTGTTGAATATCTTGACAATCGGCCTTTCAAATGTTACACTGATTGCGTAATCAGAATGTATTTTGCTGATCAAAATGGCAACTTCAGTAAAGACCTATTTATTAAATCCGTTAGTACAGCCACTAGCAAAATGGTTGATGACTGTCTGAGACATTTTAATAACGATTCAGATAAATGCCAGAAAGCATATGATTTTTTTTATTGTACCAAGAACTATTACTCGCAGTAATTTTCGATATGTTGCAACTTCGTAGTGTTTATTTAGCACTGAAGGGTAGGTACTTAGTTATAAATGCATAAACACTTCAAAATATAGAATAAATGTGAACATACATAACATTATACTACATTCCGCTACCAAATAAAGCTAAACGATCCACAAACATCTAAAAAAATGTGCACATTTATTGGGAATGGTATTTTTACATACAAATAAACTTTGCTCCAAGATAGCCAGGATGTTTCACAAGCCAACCAACATATTGAGTAACTATTGAGAAATATTCCCCAATAATTTCATCTTCCGATTTACATTTTGCGTCAATATTTAATCATGAATGAATTAAAGATTTTCGTTGGACAACTACTTAGTTGTGCGGTTTACTTTGTAGATATCTAGTGATTCATAATTAGTTTTGTACATAATAACTTTATAGAAGAAAATTAATTAAAAGTAAAAATATATGTATTAAATTTAGTACGTTTTTGTCGAGTAAATCTACCATCCCAAATGTTCAACATGCTAGCTTGGGCAGTAAGGTTAGTATAATATTAAGAAATGTATGGTCAAACTTACGAAATCATTTAATGGAAGCGGTTTATATACATTTAAATTTAGTGAAATAAATGTATTATTCGATTTTAGTCAACAATAATTTATAGGTTAAGCTGAAATTCTTGAATTGGGAGTATAACAACGTTTTAAAATAGTACTTTACAATGAGATTCGAAGTACCATAAAGAAAGCTCACCAATACGTTTCAATATCCGTTCAAAATTAAATATTTCCTAAATAAAGTTTTAAGCAACTTGAATTAAAATAGGAAACTTCCTATCCACCAAGGCATCAACCGCAATGACCACGACCTGCTAAGCTACGCAATATAATTCCTTTAACATGTTTCCATTTTGAAGCCACATACACTAACGCACCATAAAGTTCCCATTTTTGTTTCTGAAAATTCTAGAAAGAAAAGCAAGGACGCAAATTCCGGAATCGCTCCGTAACAATCTGATAAAGGAATTTAGCTTAATCTGTACATAGCTATACTAAACGCTAAATACGAAGACACCAAGCTGCGCGAATAAAATCACGTGACCGTGTACTATTCAACCGGAAAATATTAGTTTTTTTAAGAAAAGTAAAAGTTACGTTTTGTACATTTTTTAGTTAATAACGTCTTAATTATGATGTTTACATTTTATAATTAGGACAATTTAAAGAAAAAAAACATTTATTTAATTGTGAAAAGTGAAATATAAGGTTATGTTACTTGTTCATAAATTTACTCGGAAATTTTGTAATTCCCATTTTAATTATTAACCACAGTTCTAAGGGTAAATAATCCGTGTCTAAACAGTTTCATACTGCGATGGTTATAAATAGGTGTAATAGAGGTGGTAGAGTTTTATCGAATTCAAATATTAGTAAGCATGTTCAAATACAGTTGAAGAAGTTACATAATTTGTTATGAGGAAAATGTAGTATACGAATATAAACAGATGGTTTTTATACAACAAAACAGGTTTGATGGGGTTTGCACAATGATGTTGCATTAATCATAAAAGCATTGAGCTATGACAGTAGCATGTTAAAAAGGTCAACACGGTACATATTAGTGTGTTAAAGATAAATAAGAAATTTCACATATAAATCAAAATAATTAAGCAAGTAAACACATAACAGATATTGATTACATGAAGTACAATAATCCTAATGTGTAGAACATATATAATAATTGGTACAATGCATAAAAACTCTGCGAACTATAAAAAGGGTTATGGTACGGAGAAGTCATGTTAGTAGATCATAGACTAAGTGTTTAAAAAGTGCTTAAGAGTTAAAGTGCCTTAGAAACATATCTAAGAACATGAACAACACATGTGCAAAGTGAAATTAACAATATAAATACAATAAAAT
>JARFJB010002149.1:72500-260000 GCA_036346205.1 Vesta saturnalis | reverse complement strand
AGCAGGGATCACTACAGCCTCTACAAAGACTAAGTGCGTTTAAAGTAATCATGTTACAAAGTAATTTTAATGAACTGTTTACCTTTGTTGCAATTTCTTTGTCACATCGACATCCGTAATCCAGTTAACTTTAAAGATTTCACTAATGTAGAACGGTTATAATTTGATCAAACCATTGGCCAATATTTTGTGCACATATTTTAACCAAATGTAGTGTAATCATTACTAAACTTTTACATAAAACACCGTGTTGTGTTATCATTTAGCATCCATCTTTGGTACTATTTTGGCTACTATTTACGCTACCGTGCGCAGTAGCAGAAACTCAAAGCATTGTGTTTATACCAGTTGTATATTTCGTATTATTTATGTACCTAGATCAAATGTTAGTGGGGGCTCCGTGTTATTTCAAATTATGTTTGTTAGCTTTTAAGTGCAAATTATCTGTCTTGTGGATAAGAGTGTTCAGATCATTAGGATCTAATTTTAGTTGATTAGTTACTCGTACTTACATGCATGCTAGGATTAATACAGTGAACTAACTGAACAAGCTTCTGGAGTTATATAGATAATTTAAGCTGTGATTATTAATAGGGGGTTGTGTTTTGCTATTGTTAAACGAAAGGCAAGTTCGAGTGCTACCTTTCTGAATTCAATTATTGATTTGCTTAAATGGGCAATATTGTGCCATTTTTTGGACCAAGTTCGATTCCGTTGAGAAACATTTCAATTTCCGAACAGTTTCAAATCATTTAAAAAAAAAAAAATCGGCGATTTCTAAAAACTCCAATATCTCCGTAATTATAAAAGATATGAAAAAAGTTTCAGATCAAAGTTACTTACTTCGATGAGGTCACTTAAAAATGATGTCAAAATAAAATTCAAGATGGTGGTTTCCAAGATATTAATAGCAACTTTCTTATTTTAAATAGGCGCTATATTGGATTTTACACTAATAAATGGGATTATTTTTCTCTTTTCAACGGTGTATAACAACCTATGTACGAATAAAAAATTATGGGAAATATTAACTGTTTTCATTTTAAATCAAGTAGCCATGATTAACAATTTGCAAGTAAAAATTATTTATTAAACAAATTAAACACAACGATACACCGTGATATTAGTAATACATTACAATAAATGTTCAAAGTGCTGGCCGTTCTCATATACACACAATCGATACCTTTTTACAACACTGTTAGTAACGGTTCGCAATTATTTCGATGAACACCGTTAAAGGCCCTCCACCACTCCTTCACGTAGTTCTTCTGCATTATTGTAACGGAAATTACTCTATTATCAAAACGGTCATTTAAATATAGGATAACATTGCCAGCATTGTGTGCGGGAGCACCATCCTGCTGATACCATATTTGAAAATTTTGTGCCAAAGGTAGACCATCTAATAAATCTCCAAGATATGTTTGCAGAATTTCCATGTAACGCTGCGATGTTAAGGTTCCATAAAAAATCGTAAGATCAACTAAACGATTCCCAAATATTCCGCAAAAAACATTAAAGCCGAAACGAACCTGATTTCGCCATGGAACCACTATGTGTGGATTTTCCTGTGCCCAATGTGCTCATTATGGCGATTAAATAATCCACAATTGAAGAAGTAGGATTCGTCAGTCTATAAAACTTGATTTATAAAATCAGCATTTTCTGCAATTTTATTCAAAAACCATCTACAAAATGCTATTCTACGGATATTATCATTTGGTCGCAAAGTCTGCGCAATGTCAAATTTTTATGCGTGGAAATTGTGTTTTTCTAAATTCTCGATGATTTAGTCTTAGACACATTAACTTGAGCTTCAATTTCTCGAGTCGAAATATTCGGATTTACTTGCACACAAGCTAAAGTTAATTCCTCATCTTCAGTAACCACGTTTATGTTCCTATTAGGCTTTTTAAGACATCCATAAAGCTGCATATTTGAATCTAATCTTGCAAATATTTTCATGTCCGGTTGCCTACGCTCTGGAAATCTTTTTACATATTCTTGAGCAGCAAGATGGAAGTTTTTGTAGCACTTTATGTATGTACAAAACATATTATATTGTTCATTTATTGGAACGGTCGCAATTAGAAATAATTAAAGAAGAAACAATTATTATAGATTTATCCCTTAATAATACAACACAGCAATTTTATTTATTTACACAATCAATAAACTAATACAACTTGATAGTTAGTCCTATTATAATAAATTTTATTTTATTGTTAATCATGGCTGCTTGATTTAAAATGAATACAATTAATATTTCTCATAATTTTTTATTCATACATATGTTGTTATACATCGTTGAAAAGAGAAAAAATCCCATTTAATTGTGTAAAAATTCAATATGGCGCCAATTTAAAATATGAAGGTTGCTATTAATATCTTGGAACCGCCATCTTGAATTTTATTTTGATATCATTTTTAAGTGTGCCTCATCGAAGAAAGTAACCTTGATCTGAAACTTTTTTTCACATCTTTTAAATTACGGAGATATTTGAGTTTTTACAAAACGCCAATTTTTATTTTTTTTTTTAATAATTTCGTAACTGTTCGGAAATTGAAGTGTTTCTCAACGGAATCGAACTCGGCCCAAAATATGGCGCAATATTGCCCATTTAACCAAATCTCTATCTTTAATAATAGGAAAGACACCCATACTATCCTACTCTATTTGGGATACCCTAGATACAGGATGAGTCAGTTTTTTGTAGACAAACTTTAACAGGAGATAGAACACATGTTTCTAAAAAGAAAAGTTCCTATAAACATATGTCCTAGAAGGCTTCGTCTCCGAGATACAGGGTGTTGAATATAATTTTTTTTTTCTCAAATTTTTATTATAACTCATAAACGAATGCTTAGATTTTTTTCATGTTGGGGGTATAATGTTTATTAATTAAGGGGCATAAAACAAGCGATAAGAATGTTCACAAACTTGCACAGTGGCGGAGTGGAGGGGGTGCTCAACCCCTTTTATAAACAGAACTTCTACGCCAATGACTATTTTTAAAAAAAAAACTGTTATTTTCATTATCTACATACAGTTTAACAAAAATAATGTACCTTCTTCTGTTTCGAAATTCCTGTGCGTTTCCGAGTTATTTTGATTTTTAGTGTTTGATGTGGTACTAAGTTAAGTAATGTGCTTTATGTGAATAATTGAATATAAAGTTTTTAATAAAAAAAATATAATAAAACATTTAGAGCCATTTTAGTACCTAACGATCGTTTCTTTAAAATTTCAAATACATTTTCATTTATAAACAGGTCGGTTATCAGTTTTTTTTAGTATCCATTGTTATTATCCTCGTATAAAAAGAAATGCATAATTATTATTGTTATGGGGTCAATACTTTCTGTATAATTATGTATGTATCAATTTCGCCATAAACATGCATGTAGTTTGTAAGTGAGATTCTAATAAGTTATAGACCGCTGCTCACTTGCTTTCATTAAAGAGCCGCCACTGTATCAAGCCATACTCAAATACAAGACTTTTGTAAATTGAAATCTGTTTAGTACACTAATTTTAACAATCCTTATTTATTATTATTGTAACAATACTTAATTAATAATTGTGAAATTAATAAGAATTCTTAGCAATAACGATTTATAAATAAATAACAATAACACTAGTATAATAAAATTAGACACTTTGTTCGAAATGTGAACCGTTCTTTTACACATTTTACAGCGACGTACAATAGAACGTCTTAAGTTAACTAAATAATGCGCTCTTATTTCATTGCAACAAAATATGATACTCCTTGGAAAACAAGTAAGTATAAAATTTTATATTTTGAAACGACAGTTTGACTTTTTACAAACACTTGCTTCATCTTGAATAATTTCACTGTTATTAATTATTGTTTTTAAGTTCAAAAAGTTATTTCATTTGATTTGCCAGCTTTTAATTAGTGTAACATGCCGTTTACATTTACAAATAGCGAACAAGCCGACATTCATTTTATTTATGGGTTCGCGAATGGGAATTCAAGGTACGCAGCTAGGGAGTATCGGAGAAGATTTCCAAATAGACAACCTCATCATTCCGTTTTTGTGAGTATCCATCTTCGATTTTTAATTAGTGTAACATGCCGTTTACATTTACAAATAGCGAACAAGCCGACATTCATTTTATTTATGGGTTCGCGAATGGGAATTCAAGGTACGCAGCTAGGGAGTATCGGAGAAGATTTCCAAATAGACAACCTCATCATTCCGTTTTTGTGAGTATCCATCTTCGATTTGTTAACCAGGGTTTGAAAAATGTACATGGGGGCCGACAGAACAACCGTGGACGAGATAGAATTGGAGAGGGTATATTGCGTGAATTTAATAGGAACCCCACGACAAGTACTCGACGTACTGCGGTTGCTTTTGGTATTTCCCAAAGTAAAGTTTCCCGGGTTTTAAAACGGGATCACAGACGCCCATATCATTTTCAACCTGTTCATGGTTTATGTCCAGGTGACGCCGAACGGAGATTTAATTATTGTAGGTGGGTTCTTAACTCCATTCAAAATAATAGAGATTTCTTATCCGACATACTGTGGACTGATGAATCCGGTTTTAGTCGTTGTGGTATCGTAAACTTTCACAATCTGCATACATGGGCACATGAAAACCCACATGCCATTCGACCAAGAAGTTTTCAACATGAATTTAGTACAAATGTCTGGATTGTAATTTACGGCAACCACGTGTTTGGACCTTATTTCTTGCCACAACGTGTAAATTCAGAAAATTTCCTACAATTTTTAGAAGAAGAACGTGTTAATATGTGGGAAGACATTCCTTTGAATTTAAGAAGACATTCTTGGTTTCAGCTTGATGGATGTCCGGCCATTATGGCAGAAATGTAAGAAATTGGCTAAATAATAACTACCCGGGGAGGTGGATAGGTCGTGGAAGTCCAGTGGCGTGGCCTCCTAGATCCCCCGATTTAACGCCACTTGACTTTTTTGTATGGGGATTCATGAAGGAAAAAGTGTATACCACTCCGGTTAATACACTAGAAGAACTTCACAATCGCATCAGAGATGCTTGCAATGAACTAAGGGTGCATCATTTAATTAACTTAAGACGTTCTATTGTACGTCGCTGTGAAATGTGTATTGAAAAGAACGGTTTACATTTTGAACAAAGTGTCTAATTTTATTATACTAGTGTTATTGTTATTTATTTATAAATCGTTATTGCTAAGAATTCTTATTAATTTCACAATTATTAATTAAGTATTGTTACAATAATAAATAAGGATTGTTAAAATTAGTGTACTAAACAGATTTCAATTTACAAAAGTCTTGTATTTGAGTATGGCTTGATACAGTGGCGGCTCTTTAAAGAGAGCAAGTGAGCAGCGGTCTATAACTTATTAGAATCTCATTTAAAAACTACATACATGTTTATGGCGAAATTGATACATACATAATTATACAGAAAGTATTGACCGCATAACAATAATAATTATGCAGTTCTTTTTATACGAGGATAATAACAATGGATACTAAAAAAAACTGATAACCTACCTGTTTATAATTGAAAATGTATTTGAAATTTTAAAGAAACAATCGTTAGGTACTAAAATGGCTCTAAATGTTTTATTATATCTTTTTATTAAAACTTATATTCAATTATTCACATAAAGCACATTACTTAACTTAGTACCACATCAAACACTAAAATCAAAATAACTCGGAAACGCACAGGAATTTCGAAACAGAATAAGGTACATTATTTTTGTTAAACTGTATGTAGATAATGAAAATAACAGTTTTTTAAAAATAGTCATTGGCGTAGAAGTTCTGTTTATGAAAGGGTTGAGCACCCTCCACTCCGCCACTGTGCAAGTTTGTGAACATTCTTATCGCTTGTTTTATGCCCTTAATTAATAAACATTATCCCCCAACATGAAAAAATCTAAGCATTCGTTTATGAGTTATAATGAAAATTTGAGAAAAAAATTATATTCAACACCCTGTATCTCGGAAACGAAGCCTTCTACGACATATGTTTATAGGAACTTTTCTTTTAGAAACATGTGTTCTATCTCCTGTTAAACTTTGTCTACAAAAACTGACTCACCCTGTATATATATATATATATATATATATATATATATATATATAAATTTTCCTTTTCAGGTTTACGTTCTGAAAGATCTTTCAGTGAACCAGATAGGGGCATTAAGTTCTTTTATTGGTATACATAAATCAATTAAAGTTGAGGTTATTATATCGCGACTTGCGAAGTTACGAAGTTTTATTGTTTCTTTCTCAAGAAATAATAATTTAACTTTCCTTTCTTTAAAGCTTGTGGCGCCTGTTTCCTGTCTGTTCTCCCTATCTTTCTGCCTACAATTTTTGTTCCTGCTTTCAAACTAACCAAACCATCTATTTAATCTTTATCAATGCTTCAAAACACTCACGCTATCCAAGTTCTCTGCGGTCTCAGGACCGTTTGACTGAGTTACTAGTCGAGCTAACTAACTTCTACTAACTTTATGTGACGTGGTTGGTTAGACACGTGGTAATGTAATTAACAATCACTGTTAATTTATTAAATAGATAAATAAAAAGTTTACCTCGAGTAGGATTTGAACCTACGACATCTACTTTGATAGAGTAGCGCTCTAACCAACTGAGCCCCGGTCGACGTAAATGTTGTCTTTGTGTATGTCGAACTGATGTAAATTCTAAATATAATGAGATTATATTATATTTAGAATTTACATCAGTACTGAGTAAACGTAGAGTGCAGTACTGGTACCGTTTCGAACAGTAATCGCCGTTTTTGAAAGAAAACATGGTAGACGTTCAGTAGAAAGAGGCGCGACACATATCAATCATAATTGTAACAAACCACTTGTACACAAAGGTAACTGCAATATATTTATATCTCATGTGTTAGACATTAAGATTATTTTTATATGAACAGAATTGCACTCAAATAATGGAAACAAGGTTTGTTTATTCAACCTAAATTAAGTGGAAAAGTACCATTTAGGCATTTTTACATACTCAGACATAAGGGCCACAAAACGCCAAGATGTACCAAAATTAACCGTGATTGGCATTTACTGACCGCAAAGTAAAATTTCCAATACTCAGTATTTATAAAAAAACTAAATCTTCTAATTCAATCTAAGACCCCATAAACAACGTCTTCTTATATACTTAGCAAACAATTAAAACTGTTTGCAAATTAGTAATAGGAATTTATTACCAGCATTACCTTACACTTTACATGCATTTGGTTCAATTATCATTGGTGTGTGATCTAGTCAATGTATTTTGACACCGTGCCCTCTGAGCATGTTAGGCATACTGCATAATCCTCTTAATTACTATTTTGTGTTTCGTAAATTGAGTATTTATCTTGTCACTCCTTTATCTTTCAAATAAGCCTTTAGATTTTTGACCCTTTCGCACACATTTCGCTCATGCACGATCAAAGTGACACAATCTACACGTATGAGAAAAATCTATTTGAGCATTGTAATGGTTGTAGTCGGTTGCAAGTGAGACTTGCAGTTATCTCTCACCAACGCATAAATTAGACTAGATACGGATTGCCTCGAGCAATCAGCAAGCGATATAACTATTATTTCAAATAGTTTTATTTGAATTCCATTTCAAGGTACATTGCGTTTTCTACAATAGCGGGTTCATCAAAAAGATAGATTTTATGTGTACTATTTTGCTAGAGTTGTATTATAATAAGTTATAGAAATATGAAAATGTAAAACTCGTGTATATACATGTATATATATATATATATATATATATATATATATATATATATATATATATATATATACCGGTGGGTAAAATTGGAATGCCCACCATCTTAGAAACTATAGGACATACAGGAATCGTTAAATTGGAAAAAGTTTCTTACATTTATACACAGAAAAAAACCGGTAATACATTTAAAAAAAATCAAAGCTTACTGAGATATTCATAATAATATAAAAATTGTGATTTTCCATTAATGTTAATAACTTTTTTATTTATAAAGGCAACGATTTGAAATTTGGTGTATGAATGTATGAACATTTACGACCAATTCATTTATTTGAACATTAAAACATATTTATACGTTTTGAGCTAATTAATACTGATACCTTGTAAATTATATAATCTTATCAATTTTAACAATCTAACTTGCTTAAAATTGTTTATAGATGTGGAATATCGTACCTTCTTTAAAAAACAATAAAATATTTTCATAGTCGTAAAGTTTATAGCTGTTATGATTTAAAACACGTGGTATATTAGTAGATTAAAAAAACAATAGGATCATTTGGTATTAAAGAAAGGTAAACAAAGCGACATTTAACCATAATATAGTAATGGTTTATTAACAAATCAGTAAAACATCTAATCGCCCTGATGCTAGTTGATGATAATAATAATAATGCTCATTCGTCGATGGTGATTACACTTTAAATACATGGAGAGGATAATACACAACCTTAATTTACCACTATCCCATAAATACTACACGCGCCTTCAAATCTTCTTCTTCATTCTCAGAAGCTGTACCACACTCAACATTTTGAATTTATCTTTATCCAATCTCGAATCAGTAGTACGTTTTCTAGTGCGCAGATAGGATCTTCAATATTGTGATATATGCAACGTAATGTATGTCTTCTTTAAGCTAGATTTCGTCTTTGTATTACTTTACATACGTGTGTCTTATCAGAAATAGCTCAAAAAAAGAGTCTTAGATTTTATAATCAAGTTAAGTGTGCTGGCCGCCTATTAGAATACTATTTTATTTAATTTTCGCATTTTTACCGATAAGGGTTGTCATACTATCACATAAGACAGTTTTAGATACAAGTTTTGGCTTAGTAGAAATACCTTTGTCAAAAAAAAGTTTAGATTTATAAACATGCCCATCGGGAAGATATTAGAGCGTGGTCATATAGGTAAGAATCTAACGAGGCTATAGTTAATGTGAAAGGATAGCTAGAATGACAATACGTATGGCAGAGATAATGTGTAAAGGTCACATAAGTAAAATTTTGCGACCCAGACTTTCTGGGAAAACTGTTTTGGAGATCCCTACTCTAAATATCCCCGAAGATAACCGACCCTATTCGAACATTGACGAGTGCGCCAGCGCACATGACCCAAGGTCGGCAACATTCTCGTTTCTCTCGCTTCTCTCATCATCCCTCTTACCTCTCTCATCCCTCTCGCTTCTATGGTCTTTTCTTGTCTTTCTAAGCCCTCTCGTTTCGCCCGTCTCCTTGTCTTTCATATAGGTAAAACTTTGCGATGCGATGCCTTGAACGAAGGCAGTTTCCACGACTCCCACATTTTACGGATCCGTCTGCCAAGTCCATATACTATCACATAAGACAGGTATAGCAGCTTGTGTTAGGGTCTTCTCCCGTTCCTTAATAGGCTTATTCTCTAACGTAACCGAGAACATTGGTGCCTGTCCTCAGAGCTTCTTTTCCAACACGCAAAACCACGAAAACACGAAAACACGCAAACACGAAAACACGCAAATATGAAATCACGCAAACAGGGAAACACGCAAACACAGAAACCGGAAAACACGCAAACACACAAAATACGTAAACACGAAAACATACAAACGCGAAAACACGCAAACACTAAAACATGCATGCCTTCGCTGATAGTCTAATGTCGTAAAATTTGACTTATATGACCTTTACACATTATCTCTTTCACGATTATTGTAATTCCCCATCTATCTGTCCTTTCGCATTAACTATAGTCTCGTTAGTGAGATCCTTATCTATATGGCCACGCTTTAATATCTTCCCCATGGACATGTTTATAAATCTAAACTCCTTTTTGGCAGAGGTATATCTGATAAGGCAGATCTTGTACGTAAAGCTGTGTTATGCTATAGTACCACAACCCTTGTCGGTAAAAAACGCGAAAAAAATAGTATTCTAATAAGCAGCCAGCATACCTACCTTGATTATAAAATCGAGGACTCTTTTTTTCGACAACATTGAAGATCCCGTCTGCGCATTAGAAAACTTACTACTGATTCAAGATTGGATAAAGATAAATTCAAAATGATGAATGCGGTATGTCTTCTGAGAAAGAAGAAGAGGATTTGAAGGCTCGAGTAGGTTCAAATCCTACTCGAGGTAAACTTTTTATTTGTCTATTTAATAAATTAATAGTAATTGTTAATTACATTAACACGGGTCTAACCTAACACGTCACATAAAGTTAGTTAGCTCGACTAGTAACTCAGTCAAACGGTCCTGAGACCGCAGAGAACTTGGATAGCGTGAGTGTTTTGAAGCGTTGATAAAGATTAAATAGATGGTTTGGTTAGTTAGAAAGCAAGAACAAAAATTGTAGACAGAAAGATAGGGAGAACAACAAGAAACAGGCGCCACAAGCTTTAAAGAAAGAAAAGATAAATTATTATTTCTTGAGAAAGAAACCCTGTAAAGCTTGAACCAGGGAAGCAAAAGGACTTTCTCCGGGCTAAACAAATTGTGCAAGCATACTGAACGTGCAATGTTTCCCCAAAAACAGTGCTAAGTATAAATTTATTCGAATATCACCATAAAAAAATAATAAAACTTCGTAATTGAACACAGATATCAATATTAATACTGACGAGGGCAAGTCGCGATATGATAACCGCTACTTTAATTAATTTATATTATATATATATATATATATATATATATATATATATATATATATATATATATATATATATATATGTGTGTGTGTGTGTGTGTGTGTGTGTGTGTGTGTGTGTGTGTGTGTGTGTGTGTTTATACAGGGAGTCCCAAATAGAGTATGGGCAATGTTGTGACATTTTTGGGCCGAGTTCGATTCCGTTGAGAAACATTTCAATTTCCAAACAGTTTTGAAATTATTTAAAAAAACCAAAAATTGGCGATTTCTAAAACTCAAATATCTCCGTAATTTAAAAGATATGAAAAAAGTTTCAGATCAAAGTTACTTACTTCGATGAGGCACACTTAAAAATGATATCAAAATAAAATTCAAGATCGCGGTTCCAAGATATTAATAGCAACTTTCTTATTTTAAATTGGCGCCATATTGAATTTTCACACAATTAAATGGGATTTTTTTCTCTTTTCAACGATGTATAACCTATGTACGAATAAAAAATTATGGGAAATATGAATTGTTTTCATTTTAAATCAAGTATCCATTATTAACAATAAAGCAAATTTTATTATAATACGACTAACTGTCAAGTTGTATTAGTTTATAGATTGTGTAAATAATTAGTATTGCTGTGTTGTATTATTAAGGGATAAATTTGTAATAATTGTTTTTTCTTTAATTATTTTTAATGGCGACCTTTCCAACAAATTAACAATATGATATGTTTTGTACATACATAAAGTGCTACAAAAACTCCAGTCTTGCTGCTCAAGAATATCTAACGAATTTTCCGGAGCGTAGGCAACCGGACATGAAAATATTTGTAAGATTAGATTCAAATATGCAGCATTATGGATGTCTTAGAAAGCCCAATAGGAACACAAACGTGGTTACTGAAGATGAGGAGTTAACTTTAGCTTGTGTGCAAGTAAATCCGAATATTTCGACTCGAGAAATTGAAGCTCAAGTTAATGTGTCTAAGACTAAATCATCGAGAATTTAGAAAAACACAATTTCCACGCATAAAAATTACACATTGCGCAGACTTTGCGATCCAATGATAATATCCGTAGAACAGCATTTTGTAGATGGTTTTTAAATAAAATTGCAGAAAATGGTGATTTTATAAATCAAGTTTTATGGACTGACGAATCCTACTTCTTCAATTGTGGATTATTTAATCGCCATAATGAGCACCATTGGGCACAGGAAAATCCACACATAGTGGTTCCACGGCGCAACCAGGTTCGTTTCGGCTTTAATGTTTTTTCTGGAATATTTGGAAATCGTTTAGTTGATCTTATAATTTTTTATGGAACCTTAACAGCGCAGCGTTACATGTAAATTCTGCAAACATATCTTGAAGATTTATTAGATGATCTACCTTTGGCACAAAATGTTCAAATATGGTATCAGCAGGATGGTGCTCCCACACACAATGCCGGTTTTTTTCTGTGTATAAATGTAAGAAACTTCTTTCCCATTTAAGATTCCTGTATATCCTATAGTTTCTAAGATCCCAATGGTGAGCATTCAAATTTTTCCCACTCTGTATATATACATATATATATATATATATATATATATATATATATATATATATATATATATATATATACAGTGCTACAAAAACTCCAGTCTTGCTGCTCAAGAATATCTAACGAGTTTTCCGGAGCGTAGGCAACCGGACATGAAAATATTTGCAAGATTAGATTCAAATATGCAGCATTATGGATGTCTTAGAAAGCCCAATAGGAACACAAACGTGGTTACTGAAGATGAGGAATTAACTTTAGCTTGTGTGCAAGTAAATCCGAATATTTCAACTCGAGAAATTGAAGCTCAAGTTAATGTGTCTAAGACTAAATCATCGAGCATTTAGAAAAACACAATTTCCACGCATAAAAATTACACATTGCGCAAACTTTGCGATCCAATGATAATATCCGTAGAACAGCATTTTGTAGATGGTTTTTAAATAAAATTGCAGAAAATGGTGATTTTATAAATCAAGTTTTATGGACTGTCGAATCCTACTTCTTCAATTGTGGATTATTTAATCGCCATAATGAGCACCATTGGGCACAGGAAAATCCACACATAGTGGTTCCATGGCGCAACCAGGTTCGTTTCGGCTTTAATGTTTTTTGCGTAATATTTGGAAATCGTTTAGTTGATCCTATAATTTTTTATGGAACCTTAACAGCGCAGCGTTACATGTCAATTCTGCAAACATATCTTGAAGATTTATTAGATGATCTACCTTTGGCACAAAATTTTCAAATATGGTATCAGCAGGATGGTGCTCCCACACACAATGTATATATATATATATATATATATATATATATATATATATATATGTATATATACATATCTTTTGGTTTTAAAAAGTTCAAGGCTAACTAGATACTTAAAAAAAATATTTTTATGGCAATTTCTTTAGATGCGTATAATTCCGTTATTTTAAGAAAGAATTCGAAAAAGTTGTAGATAATTATTTCGTAACGTAAGATTTCGTTTTTGAGTTATGAGATACATTTTTTTTAAATGGAAGTAATACTTGGAAATAATACTTGGATATTATAACTTTTTAAGAAATGTTTTTTTCCTGGCATTTCTAACGATGTAATATATGACATAGTGTTACTTTGAAAAACCAAAGAGATACGACCCTTTCTCCGTGTTCAGAATTGATAGATTATTATGTAAGACGTGTAAGTTGATTATGATTGATCAACAATCCTTCAGTCAGGTATTTCTTGTTACGAGGTTTTTGAGAAATTTTTGTATTTCAAATGTATGAAGACGTTCAGAATTTAAGAAATAGTGAATTATTGTGTGTATTGAGTGATAACTAATTACATTTGTGCGTGAGAAAGTATAGGTTACCGCTGCGAAAACCAACGAAGCATCGCAATCCCGAAGAAAAGTTTTAAATTCTTGTGAATTAATGCCTGCGTATTTATTCAAAAGTAGAACTTTCACGTTGTTTTCTTTTAAATTGAGCGCGGAAAGTGAATTAGGCCTTTAGGCTGCTGGCCCCTTGAGGGGTAAATGCATGCATATCTAGTAAAATGGTCAGCTAAAAGGTGGAGGTAAGGATTAGGAAAGCGGTTTCCTGAAAATCCTCCCATAGTGCCGACTAGCATAATTTCATAAGGTTTCTTAGCTGGATCTAACTGTGATAAATGTACAATATCTCGGCTTCTGGATTTATTTCTTTTACAAGTAGCACACTGGTGACAGAAATTTATCATAAGTACAACCATCTGTTTAAAACAGTAAAAATCTCGTATGTTTGTTAGTCACATGACCACTTCCAATGTGACTATGGTATGAATGGGTTTTTTTAGTTGAACCTAAACCAAAATTCTTTGACACAAAAATGCGTTCTCTGTTTCTTATTTTTTTATAAATAAGTTCACCTTTTGTATATGTACCCTTGTACCACTTGAAGTATCTCATCTGTATTCTCAAAAGATTCCAAGACAGGGTTCCTTGAAAGAGCATCAGTGAACATCTTATAGTGAAATCGTTCTGAGATAGATAATAGACTAAATCTTCAAGCTCTTCATTAGTTCTAATTCTTATTTTCACTACATATGGTCTGAAGCTATCTAAAACTTATGTCGTATTAACCAGTGTCACCAATAACGTAGTGCTTCTTTTATTTCAGGGCACTCCAGGTAAACTGTTTTTTTCTTTGCTTGCGATGGAGTGAACTTGTTTGCGAAAGTAAACCACTGGGAGTAACACTATTATCTGGGAGCTGTTTTGAAACTGCACCCACTCTCAGAACACTGGCATCTGTAAAAAGAAATGTTCCCTTTTATGGATAAAAAATTGACTTAATTGGACTTTAACATAGGTACTATTTTATTTTAGTAAATGTTGTAACACATTCATCTGCCCATCAAAAGTCTGAACTGTTACGTAAAATGTTGTGAATAGGTTGCAATATTTTTGTATGATCTGGAATATATTTAAGAACTGACGAATATTTTGCTTATTTTGTAGTCTAGGAGAACCTCGGTTTGATTTCAAGTTATCATAATGAGGTCTGACTGAATTATAAGCAAGAACGTGACTGAAGTAGTTCACACAGGGCTGATCAAAAACTTTCATTTTTGACTATTTTAACCGGAATTTCTCCAATTTAGTTGCACGAAGTAATTGATTTATGTGGGGGTGCTGATCAAAATCCGAAGAAAATATCAAAATGCCATCAATGTAATTTATGCAAAAAACCTGAAGTCCATGCCGTCGAATTGTAGTAGCCAGTATCCGCTAAAAATAGCACGTGAAATTTTTCAACCAAAATGTGATTTTCCCTATTGGTAATGACTAGACTATGTAACAAAGTCCGTTTTATAGCGATCTTTTGACCTGACTGGAGTACGAAAATGGGCAACATTGTAAAAACAAAACAATAATTATTGTCAAACAGACGTTTAAAACTTCATGTTGGGAGACTAATAAACATCTAGTCGATAGCATAAAAACTTAAACGAAATGAAATAATTTTAATTATAATTTTTAGAATAACTATTCTATTCTACACGTTCATAACAAAAACAGGCAACGTTGTAGAAACAAAAACAATAATCTATGTCAGAATGACGTTTAAAACTTCATGTCAGGTAGAGATTAATAGACATAAATGCATATGCATGTTAACTTAAAAAAATATCTGGCGTGCAACACCACACGACCGTCCAACCTACAAAATGGAAATTAAAAGAAATGAAATAACTTTAATAACTTTTTTAGGATAATTATGCAACCTCCTTTATAAAAGTTCATTACGAAAATAGGCAACATTGTAAAAACGAACTCAATAATCTATGTCAAACAGACGTTTAAAACTATATGTCAGACTGAGGTTAATAGACATCTATAATCTATTCCATTTAAGAAGGCAGTGAAAGAAAACATAGGGCAGCTTTGACCTTCATTCTCATTGGTTAATATGCAAACCAGTTTTAAACACACAAACGTATTTTCATAAAATAGTAATATTTGAAGTAAAATTCAAGTTATATTGATAATATTGTTTGTCCTGCTGTCAGACGGTTTTGTCAACTCCATTATTTAGTTTTCTTTGTAATCCTCGTGTTTTTCATTTATATTATCCTATCTGTCATTTTTACTAAATATTGCATAATAGGTCTTAGCAGAACTCCACTGCACTTGCAACATTTACCTATCGTAAATACTCTAACCTACTTGTGTATTGTGTATCTTGAGTATTATGACAGAGCAATTGCCGTTTAAGAACAATAGGTAAGGGTAAATAAGTGGGAGGTGGTCACAGATTGATGCCGTATAACATTTATTTACGAAACAAAGTAAACAGAAGTAAATCGGAAGCTGTTAAATCAAAATCTAATGAGTCCGGCCTTGGTGGGCGAATGTTGTGGAACATTATCAAAGAAATAAAGATTTCTGGTATTGCACGTTCCCCTAAAAAGACACGAACACGTCAAAGTCAATATACACGACTTCAAGATTTTGGAAAATCAGGTATCCGAAAGCAAGTGCATTCGTTCTTTTTTAAAAATGAACTGTCTGCTTTAGAAAAAGTCTTAAGACCTGTAAATGATGATGATTCACTACCAGATTTCAAACGCACGAGTTTGTGGAGAATATTGCGAAAGTTGGGATTCAAATATGAGAAGAAAGCAGAAAAACTATTATAATTGAAAAACAAGAAATTGTAGCGGGCAATAATACGACATATAGAAGGTTGGGCGTTTAATTTTGAAATAAATTTACAATTGTTGATAAAAGCAAAGATAGATGCTCATTCAATAAGAACATTTTTTGGTCATTTTGGTTAGAATGTTAACCTTCGTGGTACCATGCTAAAAAAGTTACATGAATTACCGAGAGGGGTACATTTGTACCTCAAAATAATTATATAGAAAACAGAACAGTACAACTACGTTTATGAGATACCAATAAACACGCATAATAGTTTATGATAAACGTTTATTAAATGATAAACTAAAGAACAAACGGTAAAGTAACATTTAACATTCTTCACATTTTATGCAAATTGTTTTTTTGATAGAATGAATAGCACATGTAAAATGTTTACATGTGGAACAAACCTGTCTGCACTTACGATCTCTCTTTCTATCGCATAAATAACAGCGACCTGGTGTAGGTCGTACTACTGCAGGTTCTTTCGGTTCTTCTGCCAATTCAGGAAAAATTTCCAAATCAGATTTTTGTGCATTGTCTTTCCCATTTTGTATCTTCTTATTACGTTTTCTTTCAGTAGTTGTTCGCCTAAATCTAGCAAAAATTTTTTCTGCTGTCTTTGCCTTTGTATCTTTCTGGATGTTTTTTGCCCCATAATATAAACGCGAGCTGAATATTCTGAGACCATTTTATCTGTTGTTTCAACAGCGCTTTTGGTTTTATTGTAGTGTAATATCATATTCGGTTTAAAACTCGTGTTTTCTACTGAAACGAGATCATCGTGATGTTTAGTTGATAGTAGTATCACAGCCCTTTTTTTATTTGGTACATAAGATACCATTGTATGCCTCTGTGTAAAACAAAACATACTTGAGAACATAGGTTTATAGGGTTTAGGGAGAAATTCTAGGGGTATGTATGGTTTATTTTTTCGTAATATACCACATATGGTCATTCCTTTTTGCAGCAGTTTGTCTTCTAATGGTAAACTGGTGAAGAAATTATCAGTAGTCTCTCCATAACCAGAATCAACAAAACCAATCAAATCAAGAACAACTCTTTGTCCTTGATTCTTTTCGGGAGTACTATTTATTTGACCTAAATATGGTTGCATATTTATGGTATACGCATTGTCACTATCAGCAGCAGCCCTGATTTTTATGCCGCATTTGTCCGGCTTGTTCTTCATATACACTCTAAATGATAACAGTGACCTCTAAACGAAACCAGTTGTTCATCTATAGTAACATGAGTTCCGGGATTATGCACTTTCTTAAAACTTTCAACTAAAAGGTCAAGTACTTCTCGAACTGGAACTAACTTATCGTTTTTTTTCTAACATCACGTGTTGCTGCATCATCAAATCTAAGAAATGACGATATCAGTTGAAAGCGACAACGTGACATCGTTGCTGAAATTATCGGGCGAGCATAACCTTTTTTAGAACTACATGACATTATGGTAAGTTCTTTCGTTGCTTGCATTGCATCCAATATTATTATAAGGCCTATATATGCCCTGATTTCCACAGCATGAGTAGGTTTCCAAATACGACGTTTATCTCGATTCCGTTCATTCCACAATTGAAATACCTAAAAAGTAAATAAATAAAATAAAGTTCATCAGAAATACAATTATTAAACCTTTTCGGCTCTATCGTTTGTATGTAAAATTGTGATTTCAAGTACTTTGTCTGTCAAAAATGGACTAAATGCATCTAGTTCATATTCAATATTCATGCTGTACTGATTCAACCTTAATTTTTCTAATGATATTTTCTTTTCTACGTCACCTTTGTTTGAACAGTAACTTATTCCATTTTGTACGGTGTTTAGTATAGTAAAAGAAATCACATTCCGCAGTTTGATCGGTAGATTCTGTTACAATGTTATCTAATACAGACGATTCCTCACTTTCTTCAAATGCAATACTGTCCTCTACAGATTCTTGTATTTCAGGCTCGGCATCACTGTCCTCGTCACTAACAAGAGTATTACCAATATCGAAATTATCTAAATCTAAATCCTCATTTACAGTTCTGTCTAACTCCAACTCAGTAAGCACTGTACGATCACGAATTTTCACAGACATAACTAAACAAATTGAACGTATATACTTCTACAACGAGTAAACGACAATTGTGTGTTCTAACACGATTTAGAAAGCCGTTGTACTTAATAAATGAAACTGCGCATACGAAATAATTTCTTATTATACTTCGAAAAAATGTGGCGCCGAATACCATGCGCGGTACGAACGTAACCCATAGTAAGTGAAGGTTTACATTATTTTACGTACAAAATATAGACAATACAACTCTTCAGTTGTAGTAAATAAAATTATCATTATGAATCATATGAAATAAGAGGTAATATAAAAAATCTAAGCTTGGGGTACGTTTGTACCCGCTCGGTACGACGAAGGTTGATGAAATTAAGTGAAAAACTTTTGAGTAGAATGGGCCACATCTCATGGTCATATAAAATATTTTTTATATATGTTTTCATGACCTTCATTGAGCGAAGGAATGCGTTGTAAATAACGCATCAAATTACCTCCATGTCACGTGTTTGTGTTTTGCTTTATATTCACAAAATCCACTATTACAATTCTTTTCTAAAATATGACGTTCACAAAATTACACTATTTTTAAATTTTCCCGCATTTTGAAGATAACCAAAAACATTGCTGTGTAAACCTGACCTCAGAGGTAGCGCCATCTACTATCTTATTAAATGGAAAAGACTATAGATCCTAACTTAAAAACATGAAATAATTTTAATGATAATTTTTTTAGGATAACTATAGAACCCCCTTTACACGTTCATAACGAAAACAGGCCACTGTGTAGAAACAAAACAATAATATCTGTCAGAATGACGTTTAAACTTAATGCCAGATAGAGATTAATATACGTTAATACATGTTAACTTAAAAAAAATTCTAAAGCCGCCCGCTTTCATAAGATAGCAATAATACAGTTTAACCATTTTCATTCATATTTAATTAATTTCTAGACTTACCTTGTATTAAATTATTATAAAATTAAATAGAATTTACATCAGCTATACATACATAAAGACAAAATTTACATCGATAGCCCAGATACACTTTTTATTTATGTATTTAATAAAATTAATAATTTTTAATTACCTTGTATTATATTATGAAACATTATAAAAAAAAGTTATGTAAAATAAATTTTTTTTTAAATGTCCACATTTGCTTATAAAATTAATCGTTATTCAGATATTGAAAAAACTTGAACGAACACTTAAATTCCACCTTAGGAATTTTTAGCCGCTAAATTACGTGTCGTATCATAGAATTGCATAAAACATAATTAATCTATATGTTTAAGGTCTACATCTACATCAGGTTGCGTTGACGCACCCTGTATGTAGGATGTTATAATGACGTGTATTACGTGGTTTGAGTACGGATATATTGAGTTTGAACGAAAAAAAAATTTTTTTGTGTGTGTATAATGTATGTGGGTGTATGATACGCCACTGGAAATTGAGGAGAAATATTATTCTGTATGTAGATACGTGTATTTGAATGTTATAGAGACTTTGGTGTTGGAATAAATAGATTCTGATGAATGTAAATGTGAAAAGAAATTTGTCGATGGGACGATAATGTTTGCTACTGTGTTGCTACTGTTTTGCTACTGTAAGGAATGGAATGTTGGTGGATAGAGGAGTAATCTTGGTCAGAAGATGTGAGTGTATGAGTATAGAATGTTTTAGAAAATATGTAGAGAAAGATTTGGTATGTTATTTGTTAGTTATAGAAAGTTTTCGTAATGTGCAATCAGTGTTGAGAATACGTGTATGTATATGGGATTTAAGGCCTTAGACGGTACTTATTTTTGCAAATGTTGCGGAAGGACGAGCGCATGTGGGAGATATACGTTGAAAGTTGTGTAATGGTCCAGAGTGGCTACTGAATGAATGTGATGGCGAGAACTGGCTTCTTCATAAAGTAATTGAAAAATTTGTAAGTAAGAACAAACATGGCGATGTATTGTAGTTATAAGCGTGGTTGTACAGATGGTAGCATCAGTCGGGACTAAGAAATTTTGAATGAATACCATTGGTGAATATAGCGCGGAAGGAAGACATGTTTAAAGATGGATGGCTTAAGGTATAAATAGGAAAGTCAGAGATTGACGGGAGGGTTAGCTTTTAGCTTTTGGTGAGAGACGCGCGCGAGGTGATATGTGAAATTAGAATGAGTTAAGTTGGAGTTATATTTGTGAATAATATTGAAGGCAGTCATTGTTTAAACAACTGCGTAACCCGAAAGGGGATGAATCGTATAAGACATTCATAAATAAAACAATTAATTAAATTGAGATTGAAGATAAAATCAGTTTGTTTATTTTCAAGAAAGTAAAACGTGCGTAAGCAGATTTATAAAAGATAACAGTTATTACGTTAAAGTGTTGAGTGCGACGCGTGTTCTTGTGTCGATGTTTAGTTAAAATTATTTATGGGACCACCTTTAAGTAAACGAAATTTTCGTAATAAATTAAGCCAATGTTAAGGTAATTTTATATGACATTGAAAGTTTATTTGTGTTAAGGAAGGACTAAATTGTCCGAAAGGTTGCGAGAAACGTTTTAAGGGGCAACCAAATGTGTATAGTTTATTACGGTTTATTGGAGTAATAACCTCGTATAGTTAAGAGTATTTGCGATTACAGAAAGGAATAAATGTTTGTGGAATTGTGAAGTATTTTTTATGTGCAGTCAGGCAATTTAAGAAATACAAATGGACTACAAATAATTGATTTACGGGAAGAAAGAAGAAAGAAAAGCGTAGGATTAATTAATGGACAAATTTTAAGTAAGAATTATATTTAAGAACCTTGAAAATTTAGTAAAGCACGATTATCTTTTTGTTTAGTTGTAATTTGCGTAATGTTTAGTTAATTAATTAGTGTTGAAGGAAAAAGATAATCGGTCTCGAGTTATGTTGTATTGGGTGTTTTAGTATTAAGAATTTTTGTAGAAATGCAAATTGGTATTGACGGTGGTTTATCAACCACGCGGTTGTGTATGTAAACATTTGTTTATTATTTTGGTACAGGACAATATATATTTATCGTTAACTTTTTATTCTGTTGTTTATTTAGCCAGTTATGAGATACATTTGTGACGTTTACTTAATTGGTGACCTAGTTTTCGACAACTTGAATGTAAACTTTGCATATTTTGGATTTTTAAGATTAATGAACAACCTGAAAGGTTATATTTGCCAGGTTGATTGCAAAAATTTTCATGTTAGTTTCATTAACGCAGTACACTAATGACGGATCAGCTGTTAATTAAAATTTCATTTAGTATAACTAAAAGAGATGAGTTTTGAAAACTTACATATTTACGAATGTCAAATACGATTCAGAAGTATTATAAAAATTAAATTAAATTTAAAAGACATCGTTCATGTTAGGAATATTAAACCTTCAAGGATTATTCTCGTTTGACTGTTGTGCAGCACTTTATCACTATTATATTGGAGTAACAATTATTAAGCCGATGACATTGCTTTCTTTTGGTTAGGAATTCTAAAAATTAATTATCGATCATTGAATGAAGAATAAGTAGAAATTTAACTTTATATGTATACGAGGGATACGTAGAAAGTATTCAGTTTTTATTGATAACTGTTGGTTACGTGAATGCAGTTGAATTTGAGTGATAGATTTTGTTTTGGAAGTTTTGGTATACGAGGTGTATTCAAAAAGTTTCTAATAACCTGGGTAGTACTAAATATATTTGAGATTGAGTTGAATTGTTGTGGACGAGTGTTTGTTTTAGAACCCTCGTGTAAGAGTTTACTGAGTAAGCACAATCCTACTTTCCACAATCAAATAGGGTTAATTAACATCCAGCTTAAGACAATTATTTTAGCAAAGTTTCGATTGTGGTGGCGCCTAGAGACATATTTTCCCGGACTGAGCTGTTTGAATTTAGGTGTAAGGTGTTTGAGCGTATTAATCATTCATTTTACTTATTATTTCGACCATGCCCATCTCCCTGTTAGCTGGCTTGGCAACCCGCTTACATTAGTAAGCATACACGACGCCTAGTGCGGTTAGGACGTGTAACATTATGTCTTTGAATTATGCAGCTGTTTTAGAAATATTTGATAAAACCAAAAACTGACTCTAATAAACCCCCCTCTCCGCCTCTGTATTTCACCCAAAATCTAACCAGCTCCAAGCGAAATGAAAACAAGCTTAAGTGCAAAATTTTATGTATGTAGGGGTTTTCGTTCTGACGTTATCGTGGATACTAACATACATCCACACAGACACACATCCAGACATCGTGTCCGATCTTGGCGAAACTTAGCCAAAAGTTGTAATATGAGCTAATAAGTCTATTTAGCCATATTGAGAAAAAGTCGATTGCATAACCTTATATAACTACATATGTAACTGCAGGTTGGAGGGTAAAAAGTTCAAAGCCGCTTCTGTAAAATTATCGATAATGCAGTTTAAGCACTTTTAATCATATTTATTTCATTTTTACACTAATTTAATTTTTTTTTAAATATTCACATTCTCTACAAGATTAATCATTATTCAGGTACTGAAAAATTTTAACTAACACTTAAATGTTTACCTTCTTATCACAAAATTGCATAGAACACAATTAATCTATACAATAATATATACTAGTATTTTTATACCTTTAAAATATGCAGCTGTTTCAAAAATATTTGATGAAGATCAACAACAGCTGCTCCACCGCTGAATTTCTCCCAAAACCTAACCAGCTCCAGGAGAAATTAAACAAGCTTAAATACAACATTTTGAGTACATGCGTGTTTCACTCGAGTTAACGTGGATACTATCTTACATACATACACGCACGTGCGCACGCACCCAAACTCACACGCAGACGCGTACGTTCACGGACACGGACACGCACGCACGCACGCTCACTCACTCACTCACGCACACACGCACGCACACGCGCGCATGCTTTAATAAATTTAAAGCATGACATTAAAGTTGATAATATGGAAATAATGTCAAGGCAAACTCTTTATTATTTTCCGATACAACGTGAAGCTATTGAGATATATAGATTGTTGATATAATTGATTAAATACCATGATATATTTGAAATAAGATGGCCAATATGGGTTTTTAATATTTTTTTAAGTTTAGTTCTCAGAATAATACAGTTTTCAATATTATTATTATTTGTCATTAAAGTATATTTCTCCAGTTTATGTTAGTTCCTGACGTCATAAACAGCTTTAAGCTCTTCGAACAACAGGTTACGGGCCCAGAGCATTAGAACGCCGCTGGACGTTGTTTTTTCGTTTGTGTTAGCAAATTAAGTTTCAAGCAATGTCTGGGTATCAGTTACCACCCATTGAGAAGTTAAAAAAGATTATAAAAACAAGGTTTAAGATAATACGTTTGGTAGAACCATTAAATTTTGTCCATGTCATAGCTAAAACGGGAAAAGAAGTATGGGATAATTTATCAAGTGCGTTTCAGGACACTGGATTAACACGGCTTGTTAGCTTATTAAGACTTTTAATAAATAGTCAGTTGAAAAATTGTAGTACTATGGAAAACTATGTTAATACAGAGATAACAACAGCACACAAACTTTCTAGCATAGGGTTAAAAGTTAGTGTTGAGTGGATAGGTATTATTTTATTAGCAGGCTTACCAGAATGCTACAAACCTATGATAATAACTAATAAGGATTTAGAGCTCAGGAATTACAATTACAGCAGATGCAATAAAAACTAAACTTTTGCAAGATATTTCAGTTGAAGGAAATAATGATCAACAGTTTTCAGTAATATATGGAGGAGCTGGTTCTTCTGGTAAATCTAGGTCATTAAATTTCAAGTCAAAAGGTGTGCTTTGTTATAAGTGTAACAAATTTGGACATTACGCCAATAATTATAACAAATGAAAAGACAATAAGAATTACAATAGTTCTGACAGACAGGCATTGTATTCAGCTTTTACGGTACAAAGTAAGAATATAAATGTGTGGTATATAGACTCTGGCTGTTCAACTCATATGACAGCAAGTCGTGAAATATCGCAATCAGAACGAAAATCAGCAAGTATGACTATAACTACAGCTACTAATGAAGAAAGAAACACAGATACAATCGGTAATATTAAGCTATCGTTAACAGTAAATAAGACATCTGTAAAGGTAGAAAATGTTTATTTTGTTCCTGATTTTGAAGGAAATCTGTTGTCAGTCAGTCAGATTGTTAAAAAAGGCACAACTATGATTTTTGATCCTGCAGGTGCAAATATTTTTAATTCTTGTAAGGACTTAATTGCAATTTATTTAGAATGGGTACATTCCCATGTAATAAAAATAATTTAGCAGTATTTAATGTATCTTCAGAAAAACAGTGTAATTTGTGGCACCGACATTTAGCACATGTAAATGTTACCAGTCTTAATCCTTTAAGAAATGAACTAGTTCATGGCATTGACCTCTCAGATAATTTTTCACTTGATTTTAAATATGAAGTATGTATATTAGGAAAAAGTTACCGTTTACTATTTAAACCTAGTGAAACACACTCATCAAGATTGTTAGACCTCCCACATTCCGATTTATGTGGGCCAATGCAAGTAAATTAAATATCTGGATCCCGATATGTACTCACGTTTCTTGATGACTTTAGTCACAAAGCTTTTATTTATTTAAAAAAAATAAATAAGTTTTTGATCATTTCAAAATTTTAAAAACTTTTCAGACTCAAATAGGAAAGAAAATTAAATGTTTGATACCAGATAATGTGTTACACGTCCAAACCGTGTACGCTTACCGAAATAAGCGGGTCGCCAAGCCAGCTACAGTGGAAATGGGCGTGGTTGATATAATGAGTAAAATGATTGAAAAGTAGTGCAAACACCTTACACTTACCATTAATCTACAACCCACAAAGCTCAGTCCGGGAAAAATTGTCTCTAGGCGCCACCACAATATTAAATTTTTTCTAAAATAAATAGTCTTAGGCGGGATGGTAAATTAAACCTATTCGACTGTGGAAGCAAGGATTGCAGCCTACTCAGTAAAACCATTCACCATTCAAATTCTACCACACTTGAAAATAAATTGATGCAAAGGCTTAAAAAAAATCTGAAATACACGGGTCGTCGTAAACTTATGGAACACACCCTGTACAAATGAAAATTCCCAAATCGTAAGACGTTAACTTGAATACTTTTTAAGTATACCTGTAAATTAGACTTCTGTTATGAAACTTTGAATTAAATAAATATTCCCAATTTAGAAAATTCTAAATAAAATAAACGAAACCGGTTTAACAATAAATTGTTACCTCAACAAAATGTTCGTCAATTACTGAATAATTCATACATAGAGCGGTTAGTGCTTGTATCATCAATACTATCGTTTTATTTTATTAATGCTTTATCTTTAAAATCGCATTTAGACATTCATTAATGGGTTTAAACTTATACTTCAAAACTGTAATTTATGCTGATTAAAGAAAATAATAAGTACTTTGTTAGTAGTGTTTTGTATTAAAATTTCAAAGCTAAAATGAAATTTTGTGATCGATCTGGCTCATGACTCACTTTCCAATCGATCATTAAATTCGAAAATATGCAGACTAATTTCACTTATCAGAAGGTGTAACCAGTTAGGCATACAATTGACACAAATGAACGACACAATAAATTGAACAGTGAATATATATATATATATATATATATATATATATATATATATATATATATATATATATATATATATAGACGAATTCGCATGTAAATATATACAACGGCGTAGTGTAAAGAAACCACCATATACATCAATACGTTAAAGCTATAATTCCCAATTCCTAACTCCAACACATCACACTACCAACCCTCACAACATTCTAAACCTTAAACCTAATGAAAATTTTGTAAACGCATTGATTGTGGTCCTGAAATCCCATGTCAAGAGCATACGGAAGGGCTGGGCCGCGGTTCACGGGATCTCCGCTTTCCGTTATTCCACAACCGCATACTACAGACATAAAATCGCAAAACCTCGACCAAACTCGCTACGCCTACTTGCTTAGTCGCCTCTTACGACAAGCAGTGGCATCTGCTGTAGGAAAATTCTTAAGTCGTCCCTACACAGAGCCCACTGACCTAAAGACCTAACTAACCTTAACTAATGGAGAGATAATTCGACTAAGTTCAAGCCTGACAAAGTGTCCCAATAATCATAGTCACAAATCGGTAAAAATATACCACAATAAACTAGAAAAATTCATCCGCCAGGGATGCTCACTAACACCACAAACGCAAGTTCAAAGGCTTCCTCACTCAACATTTGTGCAAAAGCACACGATAATTCGTGACTACATATGACGCAATATGGCTCAACGCCATTCAACTCAAAATTCTCAAACATTTCGTCAAGAACAAATGTTCACTAAATCTAAATTATCCAATTGAGCAACAACTCCCAACTGATAACTAATATATTCTCAATAAACGTTATTAATTCGTAATAACAAAAAGATGCCAGTATAACTGTTCAAAACTCATAAATACCCAACGTCAATACATAAATTCGTCATAAAAAGGTCTTAAAATTCAAAAATCCAAAATCGGTATAACTAAAATTCAGAAACATCCAGTATACTAAACGTCATAATTTGACAAAACTTAAAAAATCGGCTCACATCCAAAATCCTACACTCGCATGGCATCAAACAATCAATATAAATGTTATAATCCACCTTGTCAAATAAATTTTCCAAAAATATTCCAAAGTACTTCTAAAATATGGGCCCTGACTGCCTCACAATACTAAACAACTCATTAATACCACATAAATACCATTCAAAACAAAAGTATGCACTCAACAACCAAAAAGCTCAAAGTCCCTAATCAAATAAAACATATATGAAAATGTAAACTTTCACCATTAACACTCATAATAAAATACTTATCTTTTTTGGGATTTTTTAATGGTGTACTTTAAATTATACAATCTAAACGTTTCGATAACACTTACAGTTATCTTCGTCAGTAGTAATGTTAGTTAAAATTGTTAAAGATGTAGTAAACAATTTTGTCAAATTTGAAAAATTCAAACATAAACATAAGCCTGCTATTAATATAACAGTTTGAGAAACGTATAAGCCAACTATAAAATTGTAGTAAAGAATAACTAGGTCATTAAAATTAAATACTGTTAAACTGCCTCAAAGATGACAAACCAGAACACTCTCTACGGCGAAAGCTAACAATGAAATTTGCCAGCCAAAAAACACATTTAACAAAATTTAATCGAGTTATGATGTAAGTGTAAAGTTGTGAAAAACTTCACTTTTAAAATGATAGAAGCATTCACAAATCCAAACATTACATCAAAAAATAACCCAGTTAAATCTAACAAAGAGATATCTTTATCAATAATTGGAAGTGTTATTAACAATGAAAAGCACAATGCAGAACGTTCTTTGTAATTTTTAATTTCAATTTAATTTCAACTACTTATGTTAAATTATAGTGCTGTGGAAATTTAACATATAATTGATAAAGCATTTGCTTCAAGGTCTAGGAAAACACAGCAAAAACCTAGACATACCAAAAGTTGAAAACAAATTAAAATCAAGGCGTATCATTATGCTCTTTTTAATTATAAGATGCCAAAACCTATTTAAACGGAGATTTTCTTCTTGTCTATTAAAATTATTCGGGTGTTTATATATTTCAATAGCTTCACGTTGCAAACGAACATAATAATGGTTTGTCTTGACAATATTTTCATATTGTCAAATTGAATGTCATGATTTAAATTATTCAGGGCATGGTCAGCCACAGCAGACCTCTCTGGTTGACCCAATCTACAAAATCTCATATGTTCTTTGCGTCTTGTATCAAAGCTACGTTTTGTGGTCCCGATGTATACTTTTCCACATGAACAAGATAACTTATACACTCCGGAAGATGATAAAGGGTTTGACACATCTTTAGGTGATCTTAAATGTTCTTTAATTTTTCTTGTAGGTTTAAAAATAGTCCTAATGCCATGTTTGATTAGGATTTTTCAATTCTATTTGTAACATTAGCTATAAAAGGAAGAAAAGCAGTACCAACATTAAGAACTGGTTTTTCTTTAAGGTTACGCCTAGAAGGTGTAATAACATTATTAATATCTGTAAGTGAATATCCATTATCTTGTAAGGATTTTCTTAAATATTTATATTCATCATTCAAAAATTCAGGGTCACAAATTCGTTTTGCTCGATCTACTAAAGATTTAATTACACTAATTTTTTGACGTGGATGGTGGTTGGATAATTTATGAAGGTATCTATCAGTGTGTGTCGGCTTTCTGTAAACCTTAAAAGATAGTGAATTATTATTTTTAGATATTAATATGTCAAGAAATGGTAAACTTCCATTAGTTTCTTTTCCATGGTAAACTGAATACTAGGATGTATACCATTTATAAAAACCAAAACTCATGCAGTGCTTCTTCTCCATGTCTCCAAATAACAAATGTGTCATCTACATATCTATACCAAACTGAAGGTTTTTAGGTGTATTTTGTAACGTTAATGTTTCAAATTTTCCATATAAAATTAGCTATAACAGGACTAAGGGGACTACCCATTGCTACACCTTCAATCTGTTCATAAAATTTATTATTCCACTGAAAATAAGTTGTAGTAAGACAGTGCTGAAAAAGAATGGTTATGTCCTTTGGAAAAAGATGATCTATGTATTCAATAGTTTCTTTTAGAGGTACTTTTGTAAAAAGTGAAATAACATCAAAACTGACCATTATATCACCCTCTTCAATTTTGAAACTATGCATTTTTCAACAAAGTCGGCAGAATTTTAATGTAATGGGGTGTTTTTCCTATATGAGGTTGTAATAACAATGTAAGATATTTTGCAAGGTGATATGTAGGAGAACCAATTGCACTAACAATAGGCCTTAAAGGAATATTAGGTTTATGAATTTTGGTAAACCATATAGTTTTGGTGAAATAGCTTCAGAGTTAGATAGTTTCTTCTTTATTTCTTCAGGAATAGATGATAATTTAATCAGCTCTTTAGTTTTTAAAAGAAACTTTTTTGTTGGATCTTTCGGTATTTCATGATAAGTTTCTGGTCCCAACAATTGTTCTATCTTAGTGTTATAATCGTTCATATTTAATATAACAGTTGCATTACCTTTATCTGATTTTAATATTATAATATTTTCATTGCGTTTAAGATCAAGTAAAGCATGTCGTTGACGAAAGGATAAGTTGCTCTTTGGAGGTTTTGTTTTACGTAATATGTTAACGGTGTTATATCTAACTTCATTAGCAGCATCAAAAGGTAATAATCTAATGGAGTTTTCGATGTTGGAAATTATATCTTCAAAAGGTATTACTCTTGGTGTTATCGCAAAATAAAAAATTAAAACATATGTTTATGTTTTAATTTTTCAACTTTGACAAAATTGTTTACATCTTTAACAATTCTTACAAATATTACTACTGACGAAGATAACTGAAAGTGTTACCGAAACGTTTAGATTGTATAATTTAAAGTACATCATTAAAAAACCCCAAAAAAGATAAGTATTTTATTATGAGTGTTAATGGTGAAAGTTTACATTTTCATAAGGTAACACTGAGTTTTGTAGGCATTAAGTTTAACTAGATTATTGCTTCTCCATTCGAGAATACGTTGAATGTCTGTGTTGATTGAATTTGCCATTTCAGCTTTCATTTCTTGATTTGACATAGAAGGTGGATTATCACTATGAGTAGACTGAGATGAACTACAGTGAAGAGTGCTATCGTCAGCAAAGCAATGGATGTGGTTAGTTGTTAAAGAAATAAGGTCATTTATGTACAGCAGAAAAAGTGTAGGCGCTATAACGGATCCCTGTGGTACGCCCGCGTTAATGCTAACTTCTTTTGAAAAAAAGCCATCAACTACGACACGTATTCGTCTTTTATCAAGGAAACTAGAAACCCAGTTGATGAACGTATCATTTAACCCAAACGAGGTGAGTTTGGCAAGTAAACACTTATGCCAAACTTGGTCAAATGCATTTAAGATATCTAAATCGACTACAACTGATTCACCGGACTGCTCTACTGTATTGTTCCAAACTGGGGTCACATATGAAAGAAGATCACCTGTTGTACGACTTTACCTAAACCCATATTGGTGGTCACTAAGGAGTTTGTTAGTTTCAAGGAACGTGAGCAGTTGCTGATTGATGGCTTTTTCCATGATTTTAGACAAAATGGAAGTGATGGCAATTGGTCGGTAGTTTGAGGGATCGGTCTTATCGCCTTTTTTGGGAATAGGTTGAACATTTGCTAACTTCTATGATGGAGGGAATTCCTCAGAAGACATAGAGATCGTATAGAGCTTAAATAGGACTGGTATTAGTTCGGGGGAACATTTCTTTAAAACTATAGCTGGGATATCGTCTGGGCCAGTCGCCTTATTGAGATCAAGCTTACTGATGATCGATTCCAAGAGCTTGTACCGAAAATGATTTGGTTTCATAGCGTATGAAGAAGAGTTGGCTAGGGGCACTTCTTTTCCTGAATCATTGAGACACGAGTTTGATGCAAACAAATCCACAAAAGCATTGGCTTTGTCTACAGAATCAGCAACTACCGATCCGTCAATAGACGCCAGTGGGGGGGGGGGGGGAAATGAAAATGTTCCAAAGTTTTTACTAATGCCTTTGGCTAAAGACCAAAATTTACGACTGTCCAAAGGAGATGTAGCTAGTTCATTGCATTTTCGTTGCTCGAACAACTTTTTAGTTTTAGTGATTTCACTTTTGCAGATATTTCTAGTATTCTACATGACTGTCGATCGATTTATTAGATTTCCATTTAAAGTAATATTTGCTCTTTAAAGATATTGCATCAGCACAAGCCTTATTGAACCAGGTTTGGGAACGTGAATGACCTATACGGTACTGTTTTTTGGGAATGTATAACCCCATTCCCATGAGGATGACTTCAGATACTGAAACAGCGATGTCCGAAGAAGAGGACGACTTAAAACAATATTCACGCTATGGAAAGGTTGCAAAGAAATCCCGTAAATCACTCCATCGAGCTGACTTAAAACACCACAAGGTTCTATCGGTTTTGCGAACAACATTGGAATTGGGTACAGCAGAAATGATTTTTATTAGACAATGGTCGGAAAGACCTAAAGGCGAAAGAATGGAAGTTTTATAAACAAGAGGGTTTGATTTAAGAAAGAGATCTAGAAGATGTGGAGTATGGTTAGGGTTATAAGGGATTCTTGTGGGTTCAGAAATCATTTGTGTGAGATCACACGAAACAGCAAATGTTTCTGCAGTATGACCAGCGGGATTTGTAGTAGATGAAAATTGAAGCCAACTAGAGTTATGAATATTGAAATCGCCTACAAATGAGATATCGCAAGATGGAAAGTGAGACAGGAGATAGTCAACTTTCATACTAAGGTAATCGAAGAAGTCTTGAAAGTTACTGTCATTAGGAGACCTATAAATGCAACAATAGAATTTCACAAAATTAGGACCAGAGTGTCTAAACCAAATCACGTTAAAATTTTTATTTTCTAAGGAAGAAACCCTCTTGCAAGCAATTCTGTCCTTCATGTAGGCACATACGCCTCCTTTATATCGAAAGTTAGAGTGAAGGTGGTATTGAGGAAATTGCAAGTCGGGTGACTCGGAGCTTTCAGAGGAGACTTGTGTTTCAAATAGAAACAAAATATCAGGTTGTAATTGTTCAAGATGTTGGTGAATAGCATTAAGATTAGACCTGATACCGCGGATTTTGCAGTAGTGAATCAGAAAGTTGATACTTTCTATGACCGCGGTCGCTTGGGCCCTGCCCTCCCGGACATCCGAATGGGGCAGGATTTTTCGTCCGGAATTTATTGCCCTAGAAACTACAGCCATCTTATTTTTAAATTTGGGACTTTTAATCAGATAGGAAGACAGAGAGGGCGAGAAGGAAGAATAAATATGAGAATAGATTAAGGATGAAGGAAAAGGTAACCGGTAGCCCTTATCGAGCTCAGAAAATCGGAGACCCAATATTAAGGAGCCCATGGTAAGGTTGGTGGTACCTCCCCGGTTTTAACGAAACTAATAAAGTTTGTCGTTTGAAAAAATCATTGTATGGGTTGAAACAAGCCAGCCAAATTTATAATTTAAAACTAGATTTGTTCCTAATGTCAATTGGATTCGAACAATCTCAGAGTGATTCTCCCATCTACTACAAAAACATTGACATTGACACTGGCAATTTATGTGGATACTTTTGACCAATAATCAACAATCCAAAGATGAGTTTAAACAGAAACTGATGAATCATTTTAAAATGAAGGATATTGGTGGGACGAAATTTATTTTAAGTTTTCACAAAGCTAGAGCAAATAAAACGATTTGGATTAGTCAACCTTCTTATATAGAAAAATTGTTAAAAAGATGTAATATGGAAAATTCATACCAAGTAGACACTCCTTCATCAGTAAGTGAGAAACTATCAAAGCGTCAGTCTCCTACCAGCGAAAACGAACGTAGAAAAATGGAGTCAGTTCCCTATCAAGAAGCAGTTGGTAGTTTATTATATGCTGCACAAATTTTAGACCAAATATCAGTCACGCTGTCGACTGTGTTAGTCGTTTTAGTCAGAATTCTGATCCCGCTCATTGGTCTGCAGTTAAACGTATACTTAAATACTTAAAAGTAATCGATTATAAGCTTCAATTTAAAAGTGAAGAATCTACCAATTCAGACATAATCGGTTATTGCGATGCAGACTGGACCAACGATCAAGACCACAGACGACCTGTAACTGGATATGTACTCTTCAGAAATGGTTGTTTAATTTCTTGGAACAGTAAAAAGCAACCAACAGTTGCTCTTTTTACTACAGAGGCAGCATACATCAGCAGCAGATCAAGAGGTTTTATGGCTTCGTGGATTAAGCCGAGAGTAAAGTTTAAACTTGGAGCGAACTTGCTATACGTAGATAATCAAAGAGCACAGAAATTGGCTTTAAATGGATCTTATCAAGCTGGTACCAAACATATTGATGTGCGGCATCATTTCTTGAAAGAGAAAACTAGTAGTAGACTTTGATCCACTCAATCTATGATTGCAGATTCATTTACAAAGCCATTGGACAGAATAAAGTTTTTAAAATGTGTGAAAAGTCAAGGACTCATATCAAATACGAAGGGTGTTGAAATAATTGATTAAATATCATAATATATTTGAAATAAGATGGCCTATATGGGCTTTTAATGTTTTTAAGGTTAGTTCTCAGAATAATAGAGTTGTCAATATTATTATTACTATTTGTCGTTAAAGTTTATTTCTCCAGTTTATGTTAGTTCCTGAGATTATAAAACAACTCTGTATAAGGGTTTTGTAACTGTGGTTTCCTATTAGTGGAGTTTATCGGCCTATTTCCACAGTTTATGCTTTTTGAGCGCGACGTTTCGGAAGCGGACTATGCTTCCGTCATCAGGCTTAGTCCTGAGATGGACTGTTTTCGCACTTGAGTCGAATTCATATGTTATATATAATTTTTTCCCAAGCACTTAACTACTCTCAGATTCGAACTTGGTACCTTTCACTTACTAGTCTGACACCTTTACTGCTGAGCCACTTAGTAATCAATATATATATATATATATATATATATATATATATATATATATATATATATATACACATATATATATTCACATATATATATATATATATAAAACTTTTCGTAGTTGCGCAGAGGTTTATTGCGCATATTGCGCCGTAACTTCTTGCGCAGGTGTATTGCGCTTAAGCTCTTCGCGCATTATTGGAATCCATATGGGTTTCATTTCTACACTAGCTTCGCTTATTGGATTTTCTGCTAGTGCGATGTATGTGGGTTCTTTGAGTTTCCGACGAGACGTGTTCTCGTCCTTTGCCACTATCTGTATGTTATTCCATTGGATGCGGTACTCTTCGTTCCAGACACATTTGGCGATTCTTGATCTTTCTGTTTCGCCCTTACGGACGTTGTTCTTATGTTCCTGAGTTCTCAGTTTGAGTGGTCTACTGCTCTCTCCTATGTATGCTCTGCCGCGTTCGCATGGTAGGTTGTATACACAATTCTTGGAATTTTGATCTTCATTGTATGGTTTGGTTTTGGTAAGAATTTCCCTGAGCGTTCTGGTCGATTTGAAGGCAGTGCGTATCTTGTATTTGCTGCCTATTCTTCGTATTTTGTCTGAGGTACCGAGTATATATGGTATTATCGCTGTATATTTAGGTGCACCCTCCATCAAATTCACAATGGAATTGGAGTCGGAACATAAACTGCCATTCCTGGATGTACTTGTACATAGGAATGACAACACTTTCACAAGTGTATACACGAAACCTACCCACACGGGGAAGTACCTACACTACAACTCCAATCACCACAAAAACGTAAAGTTAGGCGTGGCAAAATGCTTGTACGACAGAGCAAAAACAATATGCTCAAAACAAGAGGACTTGAACAAAAAAAAAAAATATCACCAGAACACTCAAAGAAAATGGCTATCCCGATCTAACAGCTAACCTAAACAGGGAAAGGGTAACCGAAAAAGAAAAACCTAAATATACAGCGATAATACCATATATACAAGGTACCTCAGAAAAAATACGAAAGATAGGCAGCAAATGCAAGATACGCACTGTCTTCAAATCGACCAGAACGCTCAGGGGAATTCTAACCAAAACAAAACCATACAATGAATATCAGAATTCCAATAATTGTGTATACAACCTATCACGCGAATGCGGCAGAGCATACATAGGAGAGAGCAGTAGACCATTCAAAGTGAGAACTCAGGAACATAAGAACAACGTCCGTAAGGGCGAAACAGAAAGATCAAGAATCGCCGAACATGTCTGGAACGAAGACCACCGCATCCAATGGGATAACATACAGATAGTGGCGAGAACACAACTCGTCAGAAACTCAAAGAAGCCACATGCATCGCACTAGCAGAAAATCCAATAAGCCGAGCTAGTGTAGAAATGAAACCCATATGGATTCCAATAATGCGCGAAGAGCTTAAGCGCAATACACCTGCGCAAGAAGGTACGGCGCAACATGCTCAATAAACTTCTGCGCAATCACGAAAAAGTTTATAAGTTCTAAAAAATATATATTGGATTACTCATTGGCTCAGCGGTAAAGGTGTCAGACTAGTAAGTGAAAGGTGCCATGTTCGAGTCTGAGAGTAGTCAAGTGCTTGGGAAAAAATTATATATAACATATGAATTCGACTCAAGTGCGAAAACAGTCCTTCTCAGGACTAAGCATGATGACGGAAGCAGAGTCCGCTTCCGAAACGTCGCGCTCAAAAAGCATAAACTGTGGAAATAGGCCGATAAACTCCACTAATTATAAAACAACTTTAAACTCTTCAAACAACAAATATGCTAATAACTTCAATAGGTAAGAATAAAATTTCCGTTTAAATAAGTTTTGCCAGACAATTGTATGTCTTAATCATAATTTTAGCTTTTGATACGTCTAGGTATCTTGCTGTTTTTTCCTAGACCTTAAAGTAAATGCTTTACCAGTTATATGTTAAGTTACCACAGCTATAAACATGTAACCTGTATAGTTGAGATTAAAATTCAAGTTAAAAACCATATTAACGTACTACAATGTGCCCTCAGTATAAAATAACACTTATTAACAAAAAACCATTTCTTTGTTAGATTTGACTAGATCTTTAATTGGCATGTCAAGTTTCTACTTGTGAATGCTTTTACCAATTGGAAATTAAGGTTTTTTACAACTTTACACTTACATTGTAGTTTGCTTAAGTTTTGCAAAATTTGTTCGTTGATTACGAAATTTTTCACTGTTAGCCTTCGATCGTTAGAGGGTATTTTGATTTGTCATCTTCAAGGTAGTTTGAATTTTGTTAAGAATCTAGTTATTCCTCCCTAAAATTATATTCCATAGTTGTCTTTGTACGTTTATCAAATTGTTACATTAATAGCAGGTTGACGTTTGCGGTTTCATCTCTTCGTATTTCATAAATACAACTTTATATCATAATAAACATTCTATTACAGACTGCGGGTTAATTTCTCTTTTGTCCTGTTCAAAACACATTGATTTTATAAGTAACTGTCTACATTAATTCGTTCCTTGAATATTCCTCCTAGACTTTGGTATTACCGGCACCATAACCAACGACCCAATGGGTGCTCTCATTTGTTAAGGTAAACCATGACACTTACACACTATTCCAACTAGACTAATACAACCATATAACTTAAACAGTGCCAAAGCACGCCATAAGGGTGTTTCAAATGTAGATTCAAGACCGATCACACTATTATGCGAAATAACAAATCATTATGTTAAATTCTGCAAAAACCTAAAAAAAGATATCTAACACTACTGATAGTAAGCACTTAAACATGCAACAAATAGAAATATTTAGTACATGTTTAATTACGCTTACAGCACAGGTTTAACATCAAGATATTGTCAACACCTAAGAATTAGTTGAATAAACCCTGCCATCCTTGCTTAACACTGAGTCAGTGACACATAATAATATTCTAACCTTCGCACTGACTAAGGTACGAGTATGGTATTGATAATTTGATATCAGTTAAAATATATGATAGCAAAACTTTTCGATAGCTCTCTTGGATAGTGTGTCGGTAGACAGAAAATAAAGAGAATGTTAAGTTTCGACAAAAATGTAATTTCGACGCCTGAGGTGGATTGCTCTCAATGTCATTTTCAGTTTGAATAAGGTTGTGGATTAGGCCAGCTATCGGTGTGCTCTTCATACTTAACTGTCTTACAGCAAGCTTGATTCTGTTGTTTCTATTTAGTAATACGGCATAAGTAAGCAACTTCTTGACCCTTATGATTGTTTCTGGCAATGGGTTCTCAATGCACAATTTTAGTATTTATTTGTTACGGCCTTAGGATTAGCGGAATTGGTGCGCAATTTAATAGATAGCTGGAATCATAATAAGCATAACGTAAACGTTAGAGCTTTAGTAAATGAGTTGATCGGTTTATTTCTACAGTTTTTCCTTTAATAGCGCGGTATTTCGAATGGCTACCCCTAAGTCCGTATATACGAGGTTGATCGGACCAAATTAAGAAGGATAAGCAACAAATAGAACATACTCACTGCCTTCAAATCGACAAGAACGCTCAGGGAAATACTAACCAAGCCAAACCACACAGCGAAAACCAGAGTTCCAAGAATTGTATATACAATTGGCCATGCGAATCCGGCTGATCATACATAGGAGAGAGTAGTGGACCCAAAAACAATATCCGCAACATATATATATATATATATATATATATATATATATATATATATATATATATATATATATATATATATATATATATATATATATGTAACGCTCTCAATTTGAGTTACAGACAACACGCTCGTCTTAAAATTTGCAGTACCTATTTTGCCGACCAGTCCACAGCGGTTAGTGGGGGTGAGTACCTTTTACAGGATTAAACTTTAGAGCCCCACAGAGTTAAAATTTATTATAACGTTAGTGTCTGCAAATTCGTTATTGTCATTGGCCAACTCTGAACTCCAATAACCCCGATGCGCTTGCCCACGTAACTCAAACACAAAAAAAAACACAGATAAACCAACAAAGTGTGAAAGCTTTATTCAACAAAAAAAAACTGTATTATTGTACAAGACAATAGTTGATCAAAAATAAAAAAAATTATGGTGTACTACCTGGTACTTATACAATTGGATAAGATTGAAAGTTTCCTTGCGTAAATACTTAGTAAAGAAAAATTAATACTACTAGTCTGCGTTAACTGCCGTAATCGTTTAAATCCTGATGGCGTCACCTGCACGACCCATACAGGTAAATTACTTTTCTTCTCAAACCTGCAACCAATGTTAACACTGAGTAACCACCCCCAACTAATGGTGATTATACCCGCCAAGCAATTGCTGTAAGTTTTTCTCTTTTTTTTTAACAAAACCACACACAGTTCGTACAGGTACACTAGCAAGACAAGAAAATAATGAAACAAAAAAAAATTGTGTGGCAAAGTGCTATAAATACCATGCAAGGAAACCACCACTTAACAATGAGGTAAGTACCCTTAAATTATTGCTACTTAACAATTTTCATATAATAAATGAAATCAACAAGGGTGCACGTTCTATAATAAATAAACCAGACCACTGTGCACATAAAAACAGGAAGTAAATTGCAATTTAAAGTGATCAAGTTTTGGTTATAGAATGAATTTAGGTCTTTGTACCTAACAATTTATAAACAATAAATAAATTAAAGTAGTGTGCACGTTTGATAATGAATAAACTAGAAACTGTGCACATAATAGTAAATTTGAAATTTAAAATGATCAAGTTTTGTTTTTAGAATGAATTGCACTTAACTTTCTTCAGGTGTAGATATTGGTTGTTGTGGTGACCTCTGACTCCAATGGTGCATCAAAATAAAATGATATCTCTTCAACCGCGGACTCAGATTAGATGTTAGATATGTTGCATGCCGTAACTATCTTACAACCCGCTTCTGTTCCTTTTATAGGCCCGTACTAAAAACTGAGGAAGGGATTACCAGGGATAAATTGTTGTTATTAAAATGTTTAATTGAAAAAAGGTAACTTACCCCTAATGTAATTAGGATTGACGAAGGTGTTAGTCTTAATTGGTTTAAAGCCGGAAAATTCCGATTAGAGAGGTAAATAAGATTACAATTCCAATCCAATGCCTCTCGATTACAATTAATGATTAATATTCGAAATCCAGTTCATCTACTGCAGAGTATCTTAATGGCAACCAAAATAAATGGATCCAGCCGCAAGTATTCTTAATTTAACATAACCACCTCACAATTAAGAATAAGAACGTCTTAGGAATTTGTTTGTACTCTCGTTAAAAGAGAATAGTGTCTGATAATCTCCTTACACAAAATTATTTTGCAAGAAATTATAAGCAATTTGAGTTGCCTGCCATCAGGGATCAAAAACAACTATTTAGCATTAGAATAATTTTAAGTGAATCTAAATGTTAAATTACTTAATTAAATTTAAATAAATGCATTACACCTGTCTTAATCAATTAAATTGAAACGTTACAATATATATATATATATATATATATATATATATATATATATATAGGTGTGGCAACTGTCTGTATTTGGTGAATAATGGCTCGGATATTGTAAATAAATAAAAATTGTTTGTATGAAAGCTGTTCATAAACAAGTTTTCTATGACGTAAAAATATTTTTAAGTATACATGGTGTTTCGTTCAGGCCAGGCTCAACGAAACGTTTTTATTTTAAATGGAACATCCTGTATATTATTGCATATTCTGATTCTTAGATTCATTTCAGATAAACTTTATGTATCACATGTAAGATCTAAAATGGACTGTTTCCGAGTAATTTAACTTTTTTTGTAAAAATTGATGTCTGTTGCAGTTTAAAACTCGAATTTCTGAGGAAATATGTAATATAGAGAGGTGCGGTTTAAACTATCAGATTAAGCATGAATTGGGCAAACCTTTCCATTTGTGGAAAATGGTACCGAACTCAAGGGGTACAAATACATACGTAACTTCGTTTTTTAAATAGAATCCTAACATTTTTTTACATTTTTTAATTCCTTTTTAAATTGCCTATCAAACATCCATTACATTCCCTATACCTAACTTTAACCGTTTTATTATTATTTTAAGCTTTAATCTTATTTTAACAATTTTTCCTGTATACGACGTAATAGACGTCTAAACAAATGAAAAACGCGTGAATGTGTCAGTTTTCAATACGTTATTAAGGTTTTGAATTGGCATATCTCTTTGTGACCAACATTTTTTTTCAAAATGGCAAATGAAGAAAATGAATGTAGGGTTAGTTGAGTTGATCGGCCTATTTCCACAGTTTTTGCTTTTTGAGAGCGACGTTTCGGAAGCGGACTCTGATTCCGGCATCAGGCTTAGTCCTGAGAAGGACTGTTTTCGCACTTCAGTCGAATTCATATGTTATATAATTTTTCCCAAGTCCGCTCTCAGATTCGAACTTGGTACCTATCACTTACTAATCTGACACTGAGTAATCCAATATATATTTTTTAGAAGTTTATTGCGCATGTTGCGCTGTAACTTCTTGCGCAGGTATGTTGCGCTTACGCTCTTCGCCCATTATTGGAGTCCATATAGTCTTCATTTCCACACTAGCTTGGTGAAGAGCTTAAACGCTATGTATATACATACTATATATATATATATATATATATATATATATATATATATATATATATATATATATTGGATTACTCAGTGGCTCAGCGGTAAAGGTGGCAGACTAGTAAGTGAAAGGTACCAAGTTCGAATCTGAGAGTAGTCCAGCTCTTGGGAAAAAATTATATAACATATGAATTCGACTCAAGTGCGAAAACAGTCCTTCTCAAGACTAAGCCTGATGACGAAAGCAGAGTCCGCTTCCGAAACGTCGCGTTCAAAAAGCAAAAAATGGGCCGATCAACTCAACTAATATGAAACTACAGTTACAAGACACTTATAATACAGAATAATAGTGTGTTGTTGGCTACAGTTATTGATGACTCACAAGTAAGTCAACGGACATTCAGTTCTTATTTGGGAATTTCTTCTAGATCAGTTGGCGAAATGTTAAAGAAAAACTATTTCTATCCATGTAAAGTGCAACTACGCCAGGAACTACTACTACCAACCGATTATGAGGCACGTGCAAATTTCTGTCAGTTGCTGATGAATAAACTTCGAACGGAACCCCAATTTTACAATTTCATTTTATGGGCTAATCTTCGCTTCATAATAATGGGTTAGTTAATGGACATAATTATCATTATCATTCCGATGCAAATCCGCACATTGTTATGGAATGTCATAAACAAAATAAGTGTTAAATGAATTGTTACAAGATGTACATTTACTAATAAGACAAAACGTGAGGCTGCAACTGGATGGCGCACCTGCACACTTCAGTATTATTGCGAGACAATGATTAGACGAACGATTCCATGAACGATGGATGGGAAAAGGGGAACGGAGTTCTTGGCCGCCAAGATCACCAGATTTAAATACCTTAGATTTTTTTCTATGGGGTTATGTGAAAAATCAGGTGCATGTTAGCGCGTGTTCAAATTTCTTTTCGCAAGTGAATTCGCTTATGTTTACAATACGAAGATGCCCACATCGAACAGATACTTTGAACCTTTCATTAGTATAATTTTGTATATTTTTTTAACCTTAATCCTAGTTTGGAAAATTTTTCAGAGAATAAACATTTTCCATTTGTTTTTCATTTGTTTAAACGCCTACCGCGTCGTACACAGCAAAAATTGTTAAAATAATATTAAAACTTAAAATAACACTAAAACGATTAAAGTTAGGTATAGGGAATGTAATGGATGTTTGATATACAATTTAAAAACAAATTAAAAAAATATAAAAAATGTTAGGGATCTGTTTAAGAAAACGGAGTTTGAAAATTATAAATTCGGTGCCCTCTATTTGGTGCTCCCTGTCTTCGGTACCATTTTCCACAGATGGAAAGATTTGGCCAATTCATGCTTAATCTAATAGTTACACATTTCCTGAGATATTCGGTTTATTAAAGACTACAACAGCGTCAATTTTTACAAAAAAATCGACTTACTCGGAAACTATCCATTTTAGACCTTACATGTGATACATAAAGTTGATCTAAAATGAAAAGAAGAATCAGAATATGCAATAATATACAGGGTGTTCCATTTAATATAAAAAAGATTGGTTATGCCTAGGCTGAACGAAACACCATGTATACTTAAAATAATTTTACGTGATAGAAAACTTGACTATGAACAACTTTCATATAAACAAATTTTATTTATTTACAATATCCCAGCCATTACCAAATACAGACAGTTGCCACACCCTGTATATATATATATATATATATATATATATATATATATATATATATATATACATGTGTGTATCCTCTTTTTATTATCTGTGAAACGGTGTAAGATACCTAAATGAAATTTAGACAACAAATACTTTTGATTAGGTCATATAAGGTAGTGTTGACAAATTCTTAATATTGTGTATAAGGGCGTCGCTAAAGGGGGGGTGCCATTTATTTTGCCCCCAAACCTTTTTTTGGGGATATTTTTAATTTTTTGGGCAAAAGTAGTATTTTTTAAAGAATTTTCCACAAAAAAGATAATCTTGTTGAAAGTCAAAAAAATTACTGGTTTTGGAGTTATTTAAGGTTTTAGCAAGTAATGCTAACCGAATTAATAAATTATTTTAAAATGAAACAATTAATGATTTGCATGCGTGAAAACAAACTACCTCAGGAATTGTTACAGAACAGACACAGGAAACAATTAAAAAGAAACAAATAGAAAAAAAATTGAGTAAGTAGGTATGGGTTTTTACATTAAATGTTCGAAATGCCCACTATTTTCACGAATCCTAAACGTTTTTCTAATGAAAACATAATCCCTTGGAGTGGCCTTGGTTCTTGAATTAACATTCTCTCTCTTGAAGTTCCTCAATGGAGTTTATTTCGCTTGAATATCCTTTTTTTTTAACTCCATACATCAAAATCCTCGGGATTTAGGTCAAGGAACCTTGGTGGTCAGTGGATAGAAGCATCAGCACTTCGACCAATCCAACGATTTGGAAAATGTTCTTTACGCCATCTTCGAGCTTGTCTACTGAAATGAGGTGGAGCACCATCATGCATGAAAACCATATTTCTTCGTAGATCAAGAGGCAAGTCTAATAGAGGAAATAAATTATTATCCAAAAATTCATAGTAAACACCACTATTTAAATTTCCATCGAAAATACGGTACGCAACGAGGCGGTTGCCTATTGAAGCAACCCATACATTTAACTTAAAATTACGTTGATAATGCGTTACACGTTTAACCTTCGGATTTGCCTCTGCCCAGAAATGACTGTTATGACTATTAAACATATCTTGTCTATCAAAAGTTGATTCATCGGTGAAAAAAATATTTTGTAAAAAATCAGGGTTCTGTATCATTATTTCTTGTAATAATTCGCAAAGGTCTCTTCTCAAAAAAAGATCTTTAGGCAATAATTCTTGTACTTGCTTCTAGTGATACGGGAGCAATAATTGTTCTTTTAATACACAATGTACACTAGGAACGCTTGCGTTACTTGCCATTGCCGCATTTCTTACACTTATCGTAGGATCCGCAACAACTAGATTTAAAACATTTTCTTCTGTTTGAGGAATTTTTGCCACTCGTGGTCTACCTGAATTTACCTTTTTTGGTTTAAAGGTTCCAGTCCCGCGGCACAGCCTCACTTAATTCAAAAATGTTTTTGAATCCAGAACACTTCTTCTTGGAAATTTTTCCGCATATCTTCTTTTCGCTGCTTTAGCATTTCCATCACATTCCCCTAATGTTTACAACATATCGGTATAGTCACTATTAGTGTACATATTCGTTTTCAAAGTTTTTAAAAGCGTTATTACTTGTTAAACAAACTAAAACTATCAACAACAATGTGTCAAACGAATCTGTCAAACAAAAAATCGCAAAACCAGTAATTTTTTTAACTTTCAACAAGAGTACTTTTTTGCGGCAAATTGTTTAAACAATATTATTTTGGCCCAAAAAATTTAAAACATCCCTTTAAAAAAGGTTTGGGGGCAAAATAAATGGCACACTTCGTCCCTTTAGCGACGCTACTGTACAAAATATTAAAAATTTGTCAACGCAATCTTTTATGACCTAATCTATCAATGGTATTTGTGATTTAAATTTCATTTAGGTATCTTAAACCGTTTCAGAGATAAAAAATTAAATGATTTTTGGGCCACTATTACAGGGTATCTTCTTAGGGAGGAATTTTCGGACACATGTTTATTAACCAAACTAACGTTATATTTTAATATTCTATTTACCCTAGAAATTAGCGGAACGTTTTTGAAACTTGAAACACCCAATAAATATATATATATATATATATATATATATATATATATATATATATATATATATATATATATATATATATATATATACTTACTCTAACTTTCGATATAAAGGAGACGTATGTGTCAAGGACAACATTGCTTGCAAGAGGATTTCTTACTTGGAAAATAAAAATCTCGACATGATTTGGTTTAAACATTTTGGTCCTAAATTTGTGAAATTTTACTGTTGTATTTATAGGTCTCCTAATGACAGTGACTTTCAAGACTTCTTCGATTACCTTAGTTTGAAAGTTAACTATCTTCTGTATCAGTTTCCATCTTGCGATACCTCAATTGTAGGAAATTTCAATGTTCATAACTCTAATTCGCTTCAATTCACCTACTACTAATCCAGCTGGTCATAGCACAGAAACATTTGCTATTGCTTGTGATCCCACACTAATGATTTCTGAACGCACAGGAACCCCTGATAACCATAGCCATACTCCACATCTTCTAGTTCACACACACACACACACACACACACACACACACGCGCGCGCTCACACGCACACATGCACACACCCAGACACGCAGATACACAGACATCCAGACATGATGGTCAATCTTGACGAAACTTGGCCAAAAGTTGTAAAAGTGAGCTAATAAATCGATTTATCGACATTGAAAAAAAGTCGATTGCATAACCTTCTATACCTACACATGTATATGTAGGTTGGAAAGTAAAAATTGACAATTGAGGAGTAGCAAGAGAATCGAATGGTACAAAACAACTGATTAGCTACATAAGTTAACTATTCACTTCAGACACATGTCATCTATATCAGTACGTTCACTTACTTTACTTTTAATTTTCTAGAACTCTTACCAAACTGTAATTGGGCACTCCCTCTTAGCTATAAAAAAAACTCACTCACTCAATTTAGAATTTATGTGTTTTGCAACTGTGGTTTAATATTATTTGAGGTAATCGGCCTACTTCCACAGTTTTTGCTTTTATAGAGCGGACTCTGCGACCGTCATCAGTCTTAGTCCTTAGAAGGAGTGATTTCGCACATGAATCGAATTCATTTACTATGATTTCTAAAGCGCTTGACTACTCTCAGTATCGAACTTGTAACTTTCAGTTACAAGTCTGACACCTTTATCTTTGAGCCACTGAGCAATCGAGTATATATTTTTTTACATTACATATATAGGGTGTTTCAAAAAAAGGTGACACTGTTGCAAAATTTTCGAAACGGCATCCTTCTTCAAGATACAGGGTTTAAAAAAAATGTATACACATTTTTTACGATTATGTAGAAACTACTGGCAACATTGAAAGGAAATTTTGTATGAATATGTTTTGTAAGCTGACACAACCAGTGAATTTGTTTTTATGTCTGGCCCTCACAGAGCCAGACACGGTTCGTACCTAGTAGTTTTAAACATAACTTTTTTGAGGTTAGATTTTAAGGCAATTTAAACAATTACAACAAAACGGTACTACTGGTAAAACTTGATACTGTGTGCCGTTTTCGCAATATTTAAATTTGAAAATGATTATGTAATTACTGAAGCTGGTATAAAGTAAGTATTTTCGTTAAAAACCAAAAACAACATTATTTTAAGGCTAAAGTTATTAATTAAGCAAAGAATCACGAGAAGAAAATTAAAATAAATTTGAATAAAAACATGAAATATTCAATCAGATAGTATGCGAATATACAATTCAATTCTTTTTTCTATAGAATGCATTAATCTTATAAACGGTTGAGGATCAGCTATGAAGTCATTAAAGTGATGTTCAATTCTGTCCTGTAGCTCTTGAGGTGAATATACCACTGTACCATACACTTTTTCCCTATGATATGACCAAACTGTGTAGTCCAAGGGATTGAAATCGCATGACCGTGGAGACCGATGAATCGGAGTTTCTACACCTCTACCAATCCATCGATTGGAATAATGGTTACTCAGCCAATTACGACACCTTCTATTAAAGTGCGTGGGAGCTACGTCATGCATAAAAAATAGAGATCTTCGCTCGTTTAGCGTTGACTCTTCTAATATCGTGTCGTGGTACACGATTTAAATTTCCAGGTAGAATGTGATAACCAATGAATTTGTTACCTAAAGTAGCTAGCGAAACATTAACTTTAAACGTTGGTGGTGTGGATTCTCATCACACCAGTAGTGTGCATTATGAGAGTTAGACATTCCTTGGTCTCGTTGGTAAAATGGATACATTTTAAAGACTTGGGATTGAGGGCTGTCATTTCTTATAACGTTTCTCAAAAATCCACTCTAACCGGTAGATCGTCTGGAAAGAGCTCTTGGACTTGTCTATAGTGATAAGGATGAAGCCGCTGCTCCTTAAGTATCCTCCACGTAATTGCAGAAAACGTATTTGTACGTCGTACCTTATTCCTTACGCTAATTGTTGGATCTCGGTCAACTAAATCTAAAATGATATTCCTTTTTGAATGGTTGTTGTTGTTGTGGGCCTATCAGAATTAATTTTTTTTTGGTCCCACATTCCTAGTTTCTCGACAACGTCGTTCCACGGCTCTAAATGTTTTTTTATATGGTAGGTGTCTTCTGGGAACTTTTCTGCATAACGTGTAACCGCTGCACTTGCACTCGCCTACAGTTAATAAATAACACGTCGGTGTACTAAAGATCTGAATACATTTTGATTATTACTTAACGAATTTATCAACAATATTAAATGTTATTGACATTACTGACTTAACGATCAATAAAGGTCAGTTTTCCATGATTACATTTTGAACAGTTACTCTAACTGATTGAATATTTCATGTTTTTAGTCAAATTTATTTTAATTTTCTTATTATGATTATTTGTTTAATTAATAACTTTAAGCTTAGAATGATGTTATTGTTTGTGGTTTTTAATAAGAATACTTGATTCATACCAACATCAGTTATTACGTCACCATTTTCAAATCAAAATATTCCAAAAACGGTACAAAGTATCGAGTTTTACCGATAATACCTTTTTGGTGTAAAATTGAATAATGTTTAAGTTCACTTAAAATCTGGACTAGAAAATCTAACCTCAAAAAAGTTATGTTTAAAACTACTCGTTACGAACCGTGTAACTAGCGTCCTCTCTGAGAGCCAGATATAAAACAATTCATGGGATGTGTCAGCTTCCAAAACATATTCATATAAAATTTCATTACAATGTTTCCAGTAGTTTCGACATAATCGTAAAAAATGGGTATAAAATTTTTACGTAAAAATATACTTAGTTAAATATTCAGCGGCAAAGGTGCACTAATGTTAACAAAATTTTTATTCAACTCCTGTCAGGACGTGAAGCAAACGGGTGCCGTTTCGAAAATTTTTTACTAAGCAAACCCGACTTATTTTTCAGTGTTCTACCTTTCCTACTAACAGGACTACCTTTTTTGAAGCACCCTATATAACAAAAGTTGGAAGGCAGCGCATTTCACGCGGGTACGAATGTAAAATCTGACAACCATGTTCAGCGTATTTGAGATTTACATAGTGACGGCAAGAATGCGTTGTTAGAAACTAGATCTGTAATTTTTATAAAATTTATTTAATAAAGTTACATACAGCGAAACGCTGATTTTTGTAATCTCCACATTTGGTAAAAAAAAATTATACTAGGCAAGTTAGTTTGCGTTTATACGGATATAAAATTTCTCTCAATTTTAGATTTAACTGTATAAATCTCAAATACTCTGAACATGGTTGTCAGATTTCACATTCGTACCCGCATGAAATGTGCTGCCTACCAACTTTTGTTATATAGGGTGTTTCAAAAAAAGGTAGTCCTGTTATTAATAGGATAGGTAGAACAGTGAAAAGTAAGTCGGGTTTGCTTGGTAAAAAAATTTCGAAACGGCATCCGTTTGCTTCACGTCCTGACAGGAGGTAAGTAAAAATTTTTTTAACATTAGTGCACCTTTGCCGTTGAATATTTAACTAAGTATGTAATGCTTCCTGGTTCTGGTAGTTGCTACCTGGCTTTTACCTGTTGTAAAATTTCTTATTTTACAATCTGTATACTCTTTTCTTGAATATGAGAGCTTTCTCAAAAGGGGGTTCAGACTAGGTTGTATACCTGGATGTAGGTTGGGTTGTCTATCCTATTTTACTTTTACAAATTTTATCATATATATATAAAAATGGTTTATTTACAAAGAAAACTGAAATTATAATATTGATTCTAATACAACGACATAACTAAATAAATAAATCTGAAACTAAACGGTCCTTTAATTTAACGGAATTCTAATAAATAATCGTTTAATTATTCTGGGGGGTTTTACAAAACGTCTACGCCGCTGGCCTATCTTAGTTTCCAACCTTTCGGGTGTTTGATGTTTTAAATCTAAAACAGATGATGAAAACGTGGTGTAATGGTAAATCGATTTGTTTTGTTAATTACATGTGATAATAATTAAATTAGTGTGAAATGGTGGTGTATTAACAGTGTAGGAAGGGAGTTATATAATGGGTAAGTAAGTACTTTTAGTTTAATTATAATTTAAGGTAGGAATGCTTATGGGGAATTAAAACAGAAACAACAGGTGTTTTCAGGTATAGGATAAATTTCTACTTGATTGATAATGGTTATTATGTAGGGCTAAATAAGGATTTGTTTTGGAATAAGTTTATACTGAATGATTGAATAAATAAAGATAAATGTGTGGGTAGGTATGATCTTATGAGTACCGGTGTTGACAGGTGGTGATTTATAAGGGAGGAAGATGATATAGGGGTTATAATAGGGGGAGAAATAGGAAGAATATTTAGGATTAAGGAAGCCTTTTTCGGGGTCAAGCCGAGACCGTCAAAGGTAGAACTAGAGGAATAACCTTTATCGTGACTATAGAGATTGTTTCGGGGCAATATACCACCGTCACTTCTCTATCGTCTCCTAAATCTCTATGACCTATCCTTGTCGCGGCTTACACCTTCAACAAGTTAATAGGGCTCGAAATCTTGTTTGGTTTGATAACAGGTGAGGAGACAATTGGATAGTTAATTGTGTATTAGCATTCGGGGTATAAGGGCCCTCCGTCTGCTTTCACACACTCAACGTTCGGTAGGTATACCCAAATCGGGGCCAGAACCCACAATAAGTTCGTATACCTATCTAGATAGGGGCGATGGTGACGAAGGAATATAAATGAGCAGGAAGGGGTGTGAGGTTAGCTGACTGGAATAATGAATGATTTCAGGAATGAGGGTAATGCAGGAAAGTAAATCAGGCAGGTTTTAGACAGGATTAATAAAGAATTAGGATGTGTATTTTAATAATGAATGCAGGAATGAATGAATCTACTTTCGGAAGTAGGTTAGGCAGGTTTCAGGCAGGATATAATAAAGAGGTGAATACTAACAAAATATTAATAAGGACTGAATTCTAAATAAGAATGAATAATTTGGATATGGACGTAGTATTTATATAGGGATTTGGGAGAGAGTGGGGAGAGTGGGGAACAACTGATAATATGTTTAAATCATATAAATGCAGTTGTGGAAGAAAATAGGAAATAAGTTTTGATGGATTTATTTACAAGGATTGGAATTTTTTAGGAAGCATCTGCAGGATCATTACAAGTATAATCGTTATACTTCACACTCGACTCGTATCTAAAAGATTTTATTCTCTAGGTTCTTTCTTTTGATTGTGGTTATGGTCCTTTTCGTCGCTTCTTCAGTTTAATGCTGTAACGGATCGTTCTCCTGTACATGAGATACTCCTTTACACCCAGGGTTATAAATGCATGGTTAGCAGTTCTCCCTAACTACCAAAAACTGAACAAGGGTATACGACAACCCGCTCTGGAATATAACTCAAAGGACGGTTACAAGTTCCTCTCGTTTTCTCTAAAAGAACATTAAGCTTGAGTCACGTAAGACACACGAATACTCCTATATACCAGCAACTGATTGGCGAGTCTTTAATTTTTGGATCTATAGACAATCATTTAAAATCAACTTCAAAATACTTTACACATGGTTCGTTATTAAACGAATTACAGTTGCAAACATAGTACATATTTTACTAGCTGTGTGTTATACAGTGAGTCGTAGAAGTTATGTCTAAATTCATTTAAAGTTTAAGGGTCTACTTTTTGGAGAAACGCTCGGATACGTCGATTTTTATTTTTGACTGCGGTTTTTTTAGTGGTAAAATTTTGTATATAGGGTGGCCTAAAAATAAGTTACGACCACCAACTTGATTTTGTCAAATGGAAACACCTGTTTTTTAATACACTTTCTGAATCTGCTTTGAATTCTGAGTAAATCTCATGTACCTAAAGTCAACAGATCTCGAGGAATTTACAATTGAACGTATTAACAGTTAAGACCATATCAAGGAAGGCGGCCTTTGTTTTCTGTTAAAAGGAACAATTGATTAAAAAAACACAACAACAAATCAAATCAAATGTTCAAAATGTGCACCATTTGCGGCTTGACAAGAGCCAAGGAGATGAATAAACTCTCTTTGCACGTTTTCGACCACTTCTGGAGTTATGGCACGCACTTCTCTTCTGATTTTCTGTTGGCTATAGATATAGGGCATGATACATGAGATTTACTCAGAATTCAAAGCAGATGCAGCAAATGAAACAAAAAACAGGTGTTTCCATTTGACAAAATCAAGTTGGTGGGCGTAACTAATTTTTGGACCACCCTACGTACAAAATTTCACCACTAAAAAAACCACAGTCAAAAATAAAAATCGACGTGTCCAAAAACTAGACCCTTGAACTTTAAATGAATTTAGACATAACTTCTGGGACTCACTGAATATACATTTAAGTGTGACATTGCTTTGGGTCACACATAACGAGGGTATGTACCTGTAATCGAAAAAAGTTTTGGTAATAATTAATGAAATGCCGACTTACGGAGGTGCTTACTCTTATTATTGCTGACGTAATTTCATCGTTACCTTCTTTTAAAGCGCTGTGCATTAATTACTAAATTTGCACGTTAAAAAGCTGTAATATTCGCCATCTCGAAGTTTGCTACGTCTGTATTTCTATAACATATATGGGGGATCCGTGTTATAATCCAATCATTATGCTTTTTGTAAAGTAAAACTATTTATACTGGGTGATCCAAATAATGATTGAATATTGCTGGATAATTTAACTGTTGAATTTATGATTTGTGTTTTTGACTTGCTGTGCAGTGCACTAATATTTAAGCTTTAACTGTACGTTGCAACAAACGTTATCATAAATAAAGAAGCTATTTGTTGTTCAAGAACGTGAATATTTTGGTCTCCATAAAAAAAAAATTGAGTTAAGTTTGTGTACCATTAATGGGGCATGTTCAGGTAAGCTTTTTGGTAACAGTGGAACAGACTGTCATTTTTTGGTGCGTTGCTTGAAAACCTACGCTTCACTTTTCTGTTATGCCTGTTAATTACCTTCGGATTTAATTTTTACGCAATGGTAGACCTCTGGCTAATATATTTTGGTTACTTATATATGAGTTACGTTATGATTCGGTTGACTTAAACTTTAAACCAGTTGTAAGTAGGGCTCTACCTCGAACTACGGTTTCATTATTTATTTTGGTTTATTCTGTGTTGTGTATTTTACTTTTATGGTCAACGCTGGATGTTGTACAGTACATGAAATGTATTGTTTCATTGTACCATAATTTGAGTCAATTAGAAGAAGCACTAGAAAAAGGCGAGTGTGGTATTATTGAAATATCATGTAATGTTGTTGTGGTTTATAGGTACCAAGTATAAATATAATTCAATAAATATTGGTGTAAATGTTCTCAATACAAATTGTTCAAATAACTAGACACCAACCACTCAAAAGATAATGCCGTTGACTCAGAAGGTAAGTTAAATAGACCGGTTCATGCTTTTGTTTTGTTTAATTACCACAATTTATGCTTAGTTATTTCCACTTAACATCAATATAGAAACTACAATGTAGCAATAATAAAAATGATCTCGGACGCCAAGTTATTTTTTAATTGTGCTCGGAATAACTAAACCGAGGATGCAATAAAACGTTTACCAAAATGTAAAAATAAAAAATATACAAACTATGTTTATTAACATTTAAATTTAGAGTTATATAAAATATATCTTAAAAACTAGGTTGTAATAGCCTTAATTTACTAAATTATGGGTATAAATACCTGTTCTAAAACTTTGTACACAACTTTTTGATAACATCTGGTATCTAAAGGGATGCGAAAATGTAAACCAAAGGTGATGTAATCTTTGCACCAATATTGCGCAATATGTCGTAATAATAATGCTGTACGTTGTAAACCATACCAAAGTGGAATTTTACTTCTTATAAATTTATCTTCATGAAATTTGAATAATCTAGTGTTTATTGCATTCTCTCGAAAGTTCAAATAAAAAATGTGATCTAAATTTAGATCTGAATTAAATGCAAAATTGCAATCATAAGCATCGAAAATGCCAAAAGTAAAAGTAAAAAGGTAAAGATGATAAAAGTAAAAGTGCTTGCAAAAAGCAAATATTTCAGCTTTTAATATAATACGAGTTAAATGTATCTTACCATTAAATCAATGGCACTTTTCACAAAATTTAGGTGGAAACCCAAAAATGGCTTCCTAAACAAAACAACATTCATCAAGTAATGCTCAAAAGGACGTTTACGATATTAGGAGATGTAGCGGTGTGCGAGAAAACATGCGCAAAAAATATGGAAGTATAAACCCCTAAGAAGATATGCTACTTAAGTTACACCAAAATGCAAATTTAGTTGCCTAAATTGAGACCCTGTATTTCGGTAGCTATCAACTTTTGGACTAAGGTAAATTGCGCTAGATCCTCATGAATTTGTCCCAATATTTTGTATATATCTTTTAGATACACCCTATATATATATATATATATATATATATATATATATATATATACAGGGTGAGGCATCTAAGCTCCGTCAGTTTGTATACGAAAAATGGTAAAAGATTTTTGAAATCTTTTTTTTAATAATCGTGTAGGTTCATTAGGAGCACGTTTTAAAATTATTTTCGAATATGCAGGGTGTTCCATAAAAATTTTACGCATCAAAGTTATGAAAATTTAATTGGAACACCCAATATATGATTGCATATTTCGATTCTGTAGACTAAATAAAGGTCACTTACTGTTATAGTCACTATACCTAACTCCACCTGTTGTCGAGATCATTATTTGTGGGAATGTAGGTCGAAATTCAAAAGAACTTTTTGTTTTACGTACTCGAGGAATTTTTTTCAAATGTTTTTCATTGTTTACTGAAAGCATCAAACTTTAAAATCCACCGAAGTTATTATCACAAACTTATACTGGGTGTATAAAAACTCAGTTACTATTTTGTCCAACATTAAAGCCAATTAACTTCCTTATTTTAAATGGAACACCCCGTATTTATCACCATATTTTTATTCTAATTTTAATTCCCTAGAAAACTGTATTAGGATTTTCTATTCCAATAATAATTTCATGCAATTTGTTCTTGAAAAGCAGGCTTTGACGGCCTTACTGTCACATAAAATAATCGAATTTATTGAAAAGTCATAGTTCGTGTTAAAGTTAAATCATTTTAGCTAATCAACTTTGAGAATAAGTTTTATTAGGTGGGTAAATACTATTTAAAATGGCTTGCTATTCTCGAATTGAAAAGTGCGACATGATATTAGTAATTGGGAAATGCAATGATAATTGTTTGCTAGCATCTAGGGTTTACGCACAAATGTATCCTGATAGGCGTCATCCCGACAGGAGTTCATTAGAAAAATTATTGCAAGTTTTTCGAAGCACTGGAAGTGTATCATGCAAGACACGACAAAAGCAAAGGCCGGTTACGGGTAACGAAGAGAATAATTTTGCCGTTATGGAATATCTGGTAGAAAATCCACATACCAGTCAGCGGAGAATAAGTGAAGAATTTGAGTTAAGTCAGAGGAGTGTTGGAAGGATAATAAAGAAGAATAAGTTTTATCCATACCACATTCAATTACACTAAGAACTTTTCGAAGTGGATTACGGTCCAAGGCTTGCATTTGGTTTATGGGTTTTAGAAAAATTTGGTGATAATGAACATTTTTTTTGATTTTGTGCTTTTTTCGGACGAATTAACGTTCCGCAATAACAGTTTAGTAAATAGACATAACTTTCATTATTATAGTTGTAACAACTCTTTTTTGTGTTGTATAAAATATACCTCAATTTAAGATCTTTCCTTCATTTAGTTCTAAATACAAGAAAATTCTAATTATTGAAATATTGGTATGAGGTAGGCAACTTAATTTGCATACCTTCATAGTGCATACTTTCGTAAAGATTTACATTCCTACTTTCAATTTTATTCATTTCTTATCTGATACGCTATGCGTCTGCGTTAAGTTAATCTGCTGATATCTTGTACACATGACCTCATCATCTACTTCGAAATCCTCCATTTGCACTTCCTGTTTAATGTCGAAGCATGAAGCTGCTTCTTTTTGATCTTATTTAAATTTATGTGAAAAACGCCATCAATTTGGTGGTAAGAGATATTTTTAATACATTTACATAAAATTTATAGCATTTTGTTCTTTTTAGGCGTTTTTCTTTGGGTTTTCCTTTACGTTTTAATAACGTTTTTACTTTAATTACACGTATATCATTACTTCAATTTATAACGTAATTGCATCTTAAGTACGCATTTGAATTTATGGTTGCGTACATTTTTTCGTTTTATGATCACAATTTTTTTTGTGAATGGATACTTCCAAATAATGCAATAAGAAGTGGATTTAAAAATTTTAAGAAGAAATTATACGGATTTTTTTAAAGATAATTTAGTTTGGGGTGTGGTTGATAACATTATGTCAAGATTGCACCATGATGACGCAAGAATGACTTCATCCTGTTAACCTCTACGTATTCTTATTTAGATACCAGTGGTTGTCAAAAAGAAAAGTTTGTGTACAAAAATTTATAAGGTATTTATGTAGTGTTTTATTTAGTACTTTAAGAATAATTTTGAGACCATCATTATTTCATCATTATATTTTATTCAATAAACATAGTCTGTATATTGTTATTTTTTACATTTTTGTCTAGTCGGTTTAATTGTTCCGATAATTTAAAAAAAGACAATTTGGCACCCGTGATAACTTCATTCATTTGTTACATTCTTTATTATTGATGGTAAGTGGTAATTAAGCAAATCATTTTATCTGAACCAACCCTATTAATCTACCGATGAGCCAAAGGCACAATTATAAATGTTGTAAGGTATGTATTTTTTTTGGAGATTTATTATTTCAGTATTTTTTGGATAATTTACTTTTTTATTATTTAAAATTTGTTATAGTTTTACACATATTTTTATTACACTGTCGCCTCGAGCAAGGGACATGATTTGCTTTTATTACCATTTATGATTATTTTCACTTTTGTGTATTTCAGTTACGATTGTTAGTGTTCACCATTTAAAGGTATTATAACCATTTATTATTTTATATTTGAATATTTTTATTGTGTTTACGATTAGTGATATTTCATTGTTTATATATTATTTTTACCATGTCGAATTTAGATTATTTAGTGGATGTTCTTCGTAGTGATGAGTTGTCTGTAGAGTTAAGTTTTAGAAATGTTAATGTTAAGGATGCGGAAAAGTTAACTGTAGATGAGAAACGCAAATTACTTAGACGTAAACTGAAGAAATCCCAGAGAGTTTTATGGAATGACGAAGCGAATGATTCTTTTTTAAAAATTAAATCTTTATTAGTTGATGCTCCTATCTTAGCGAGCCCTGATTTTTCTAAAAGTTTTGTTTATTTTTTTTTGGAGATTTATTATTTCAGTATTTTTTGGATAACTTACTTTATAATTATTTTAAAATTTATTATAGTTTTACACATTTTTTTTATTACATAGTGACGAGAATCCTAATTTTTTTAGAACTCTCGATACTCAACACAGATGGTCCGTAAATGTGTGGTGTGGTAGAACGGGAACACATGTAGTACATCCGTTTTTTTTTAATGGCAATTTGAACGGCAGGAAATGTGGCTACAATTACACGGAGCGCCGGCCCATTTTCATGCTAATGTTAGAGACGAATTGGACAGGCAATTTCCCAACAAGTGGATATGGCGCGGCGGCCTACAAAATTGATCGGCAAGATCCCCTGATTTAACTAGTCCTGATTTTTTCTTGTGGGGATACATCAAAATATTGGCTGCCATACACCACCAACCACACCCGACAACATGAAGGAGCGAATCAGAACAGCTTTTAATTCCATAACTCCAAGCATGTTGAGAAAAGTGAAGGAGCCTTTCCTAGAGAGAGTTCGTTTATGTATTGAAAGGAACGGAAATCATTTTGAACATTTGTTGAAACGTTGAAGTTGCTCACTTATCAAGGCTGTGTTTGTTCAATAAAACATTGTTTTTGTTATTTACCCAGTTATTAACGTCTTTCAGTCATTGTTAAGGAAAGCCTAGTCAAACTGTTGGATTATCTCGAGCAATAAAAGCTTTTTATCAAAACCTGCTCATAAAAATCGAGTAAAAATGACATAAAATTAATGATTAAATTAGAAAATCCTAAATTACAAAAATCTGTAAGAGATAGGTATAGAGAACCCTAATACAGGGAACTAAAATTAGAATAAAATATGGTGATAAATACGGGTGCTCCATTTAAAATAAGGAAGTTAATTGGCTATAATGTTGGTCAAAACAGTAACTGAGTTTTATACACCCAGTATAAATTTGTGATAGTAACTTCGGTGGATTTTAAAGTTTGATGCTTTCAGTAAACAATGAAAAACATTTGAAAAAATCCTCAAGCACGTAAAACAGAAAGTTCTTTTGAATTTCGATCTACATTCTCACAAATAATGAAATATCTCGGCAACAGGTGGAGTTAGGTATAGGGACTATAACAGTAAGTGACCTTTGTTTAGTCCACAGAATAGAAATATGCCATCATATATAGGGTGTTCCATTTAAATTTTCATAACTTTGATGCGTAAAATTTTGATGGACCACCCTGCATATTCGAAAATAATTTTAAAACGTGCTCCTAATGAACCTACACGATAATTAAAAAAAATATTTCGAAAATATTTTACCATTTCTCGTATACAAACCGACGGAGCTTAGATGCTTCACCCTGTATATATGTATATATACCGTGAGCGGCTAAACTATGGAATAAATTCAATAATTCTTAAATCGGCAACTTCAGAGAAAAATCCCGATACCCGTCGATTTTTATTTTTAGACGCACGGTTGTTCAGTTTATTAATTTATTTTTGAGGTTACCTATGTAAGCGTGATGACGTCATTGATGATTTTCTTTAATGGAAAGGTGGTGTTATAATGGAACTTTTGAGAAATCTTCTAATTATCTAATCAGTCGTAGAAATAGTTTTGAGTATTTGCGTTACGTATACAGGGTAATTCAAGATTATTGTTGTTCTATAAAAACACAAGCGAACTAAAAAAGACAACTATTCCAAATTTGGTATGTAGACATAATAGGTCATGGTCTATCTTTTAAAACTATTTTCAAAAGTGCAACGTTGCCACTTCTACCAGAAACCCAAGGCAACTTTGAAAATTCAAATTGAATACCCTGTATGTTATTGCATTTTCGGATTCTGCATAAAATTCTAAGCAACTTTTGTTAATATTTCCCTATACCCGACTCTAAGCGTTACATAAATGACCTCTAAAATAAAATAATAATCTGACCAACCGCACACTTAAAAATAAAAATCGACTGGTTTCGGAATTTTTTCTGATTTTATTTGGTTTGAAAGTTCTGTCATAATAATCTTTGGAAAAAAACTGATTCACTTCATACGTCGAGCAGTTTAGTATCAAGAATACAGAAATAATTCAGTTTAATACTGACAACAAAAAGAAAGTAGTAAAAAGAATAGAATTTTTAGATATCGAGTTGGCACGAGTCAAATTTAAGACACTTACTACTTACTTCAATACTTAATGGTATTACATTGTAGGTATTTGTACTAAGATAATTAATTAATAATAATGGCACGATTAAGTGAAACACACCGAATTGAAGTATTAATTACGATTGGATGTGGAGATAAAACCAGAACGCAACTAGAAGTATGTAACTTGTTTAATACAAAATATCCTGATACACCTATCGAACAATCAACAGTTAGTAAAATTGAGAGAAAATTTAGGGAAACTAGTCACGTTAAACACATTGCAAATGCTGGTCGTCCAAAAATGAACGAAAACGTAAAACTTGATGTGTTGTTAAGTTTGGTAGAAAATCCTCATAGTAGTTCCAGAGCAATTGCAGCTGATGAAGGCATTTCACAAAGGTCGGTGTTATGTGTACTTAAAAAGGAGAAATACCATCCGTATAAAATCCAGAATGTGCAGGAACTCAATGAAGATGATCCGGATCGCCGAATGCAGTTTTGTGAAGTCATACAAGACTTATGTAACCGCAATCCAGGATTCCTTCGTCAAATTCTTTTTTCGGATGAAGCTACATTTTCCTTAAATGATACAGTGAATCAACAAAACTGTAGATATTGTAGGAAAGAAAATCCTTACTGGATGAATGAGTTACACACTCAGTATCCTCAAAAAGTGAATGTCTGGGCGGGGATAGTAGAGAACAGAATCATTTGTCCTTTTTTATTCGACGAAACTCTTACAGGGCCACGATATCTCGACTTCTTGCAATATGAACTTATACCTGCCATAGCAGTAATTTTCCCAAATGGAAATGATCCTGATTTATCAAATGATAATATATGGTTTCAGCAAGATGGTGCACCTCCTCACTATACACATCCTGTTCGCGATTTTTTTAACATAACTTTTCCTGGTAGATGGATTGGTAGACGAGGATCTATAGAGTGGCCCCCAAGATCTCCAGATCTTACACCTCTTGATTTTTTTCTATGGGGCTATTTAAAATCTAAAGTATACGTCGAGAAACCACGAAATCTGGAAGATTTGAAAAATAGAATTAGATTAAAAATGCGTAAGATTAGTCCACAAATGATCCACAATGTTCAAGAAGCTTGTGGTCATCGGTTCAATTACTGCTAAGAAGTAGGAGGCAATCTGAACATTTAAATTGAGTTACAAACAATTCTACAATGTTAAACAATTTTTTCTCTGTTTTGTGTTAATAGTAGAAAGTTACTTACCTGTGTGAATTAATTTAATTTTACATTTTCGTTTATTTGTAAATGACCAGTGTTTGCAACGTGTTTAACATAACCAGTTTCCCTATTTTTTTTTTCAATTTTATTAACTGTCGATTGTCTGATAGGTTTGTTAGAATATTTTGTATTACGTAAGTTACATACTTGTAGTTGCATTTCGGTTCTATCTCCACATCCACTTACAATTGATATTTCTTTTCGCTGTCATTTTTAATGTGCTTACTGTATTCTTGATACTAAACTGCTCGACATATGAAGTGAATCAGTTTTTTTCCAAAGATTTTCAATCGGACGTTTCCTATTTTTATAACCATCATCAACTTATTTTATTTAAATGCAGTCCTGATATTTTGAAAATTGATTTTGAAATTTTTTTTATTACAAATTCAGTAAAGTATCACATTTGATGGTCTGATCGCGTTTGGACCTTTATCGGCCATCACCGCGAATTATTTTGAATACAAACCTGCATTTTCAAGAAGTTGATGCAGTAACTTTTCCATATGATTATTACACATACCATAATACAGTTTCTTAATATTGGAAGTTGATAGCAACAAACAAATTGACGGTAAAAGGAAACACTACTAATTTCTTTTGTTTTTAGAGTAAATTAAAGTAAGTATTACTTGCAAGAATTATAATAGCTGTTCAAAAAGTTCTCCATTATTTTCCAAGGAAAAATAACGCCTTACAGTTGAATTCAAAACATTGCGAAGCATTTGAGGCGTAATACTTGATTGTCATTTTGAATATTGTATCGGTAAATATAATTTTTGACATATCCCCAAGAAAAAAGTGTTATATCGAGGAATGGCGTTGGCCCTCTTACTCTCGAAGATGTTTCAATTCATCTTGCTGGAGACCTTGCGATAAATATTGCTGGAAGGCTCTAGAATTATTTGCCGGAGCATCGTCGTGCAAAAACCAATAATCTTGAATATCAGCTTGAGGTAAATCAGCTAAAGCTGATTCTGCCTCGTTTTCTAATAAATTCTGTAAGCGTTCAGAGTTTAAAGATCCGTTATAGAAAAATGGACCTATTATTCGCATTCCGAATATAGCAGCCCACACATTAAAACCGAAACGGTGCGCACTTTATAAACTCTAGGATTTTCTGTCGCCCAATAGTGAGCATTGCTTCCGTTGAAAATTCCATTAATGGTTACCAGACTTTCATTCAACCAAATGATTTTGTATGGAAATTGCTCATTATCTGCACATTTCCAGGTATACCATTCACAGAAAGACACCTCGCTGAATCCCATGGCCGAAGTCCCTGACAAATTCTAAATTTAAATGAACGTATTTTTTCTTTTTGTAAAATAAAATGAGCGGTAGAAGGGGCCACTCCAATTGTTTGTTCAATGTGTCTTGCAAACATTTCTGGATTTTCCTAACAGCTAATAATACATTACTTGTCTTTTCTTCATTGCAATGTTTTTCTTTGGGGAATTTAAAGGCCTTTTAAATGCACCCTGTTCTCTTAAATTGATTGACAATTTTCTAAATGTGGTTTTATGAGGCTGCTGTTTCTCTGGATATTTGTTTAAACACATGCATTCCGCTCTTTCGTTGACATAGTATGTAACACCATAGCATTACATACTTTTCTACATTTTGAGAGTTAAATACTAGTACCAGCTAAATACAAAACTATGACAGATACTAAATTACTTCAAAGCCGTCTATTTTTATTTTTTTTTCAAAGCCACCTGTTTTTATTTATTCTTTTTTAGAGCATCACATCGTTGGTATGATGTCGTATGTATTTTAGCAGTGTTTGATAATGATCATTTAAATAGGTAACTTTAATGTTAATTTTACAAGCATTTAGTTTTTTATGTTAAGTTGCATAATTAAAAATATTTTGTTTTAGTACTTTTCCTTATTTTATAAAATATTAAACACAATGGAAATTTAACCAAATAAACATTTTTGAAAATGCAGGTCTATATCTTAAAAACTCCGGGAAGGTGGTCCACAAAAGGTTCAAATTGCGATAACACCATCAAATGCTGAATTGCTGAATTTGTAATAAAAAACATTTCAAAATATCAGGACCGTATTTTAAAAAAATAAGTTCATGGTGGATATAAAAATTGGAAACGTCCGATTGAAAAACTGATTTTGTTATGTTAAAGCCCGTAACAAGCTGCCATAAAGAAGTATTCGTATTTTTGCTCTAGCATTTATAACGACAGAAAAAATAAAATAGAAATTTCAAACATGTAATTTTTTTTTTATAAAAATAGGAAACGTCCGATTGAAAAGCTGCATTTATAATAACCCCAGAAAAAAATAAAATAAGAATTAAAAAATTCAATTTTTTTCAAATATCTGTGTCATTTTATTGGTCCCCTAATTAAATAACTTTTTTCCCATCTAACCGACGTTGTATCTATTACCATTTCCGACATCTTCATAGTGAAAATCCTTACTTTGGACACAATATATATATATATATATATATATATATATATATATATATATATATATATATATATATATATATATATATTCTATTTAGATTTCCACAAGTATTAATGTTTAAATAAGACATTTTTTTTCTTTGAAACTTGTGTAAATAAACGTACAAATTGATTCAACGTTTCGGGAACGTCCTTTGTTCCCTTTGTCAAGAATTTATTTTTTGACAATTACAGAAATTGAAATAAGGCAACTATTTTGAACAAGTACAGAATATGAAACAAGGTAACTAATTTAATTTTAATCTGGACGGGTGTGTTTGACTTCGGGTAGTGGGTCTAGTACATGATGTAGAAGGTGCAGAAGTGGGGACGTCAGGAATAGTTGCAGCATAAGTGTTTGAAATTTCTGGAAGATTTGGAGTTGGTTGAAATTTCGAATCAACTTGTTTAATGATATTCTTCCAAATTTGTGGCATTCTAGAAGTGACATCTCGTTTATTGAGGGCGTTTGGTCTTCTTTCAATTTCAACTGCTTCTCTAATCATTCTTTCTTGTAAGGTGTATAGAGGTGCAATTAGACGGATATTGTTGGTGTTAATTTGGTGTCCTGTATTTAAATGATGTGCAGCTAAAGACGATGATGGATTGTGCTGCTTAATTGCTAGTTGGTGTTCATCGGCTCTCGCATATAATATTCTGTTAGTTTGTCCGATATAGGTTCTTCGACAGTTGTTGTACGGTATCTCATACACTTTTTGGTTTTCATTAGGAATTTTGTCTTTGGGGTTTCTTAACAGTTGGGACAAAGTTGAATCTGGTTTGAATACCGGTCTGAAGTCGTTTTTGGGAAATTTCTTTGCGATTCTGTCTGTAATTCCTTTTATATAAGGTAGAATAACAGGAATCTTGCGTTCATTGTTTGACAAGTTATTATTTCTTGGTCTTCTTACTTCGTTGGTAATTTTCAATATTTCTTGATCTTTGTATCCATTTTGAACTAGTATTTTATTAATAGTCTTAATCTCTTCCGTTTTAGAATTTTGGTCAGATAAGTGGTAAGAGCGGTATATCAAGGATTTCATAACGCTACGTAATTGACCAGGATGGTGATGCGAGAGACAATAAAATAATACCCAAGGGATTTAAATTGAAACCAAGACCAGACATTAATGGTTCTTATAAGATTTTATTCAAAACAAGCCTTGCCATTTTAAGGAAAGCGATTGCCAATGAAAGGGCTAAACTTGACTATCTCAACCGAACCCTTTATGACACCTTCCAAACTTTACATGCTATCAAGATTCACCCTTTCATATTCGACACGGTGGATCGTCTCATTGAAATTACTGTAGAATCGTCCTTGATGATAAAAACTAACCGACAAAAACAAAAATTTGAACGACTGTCTCATACATCGCAAGCAAATAATGTAGAACCGTTAAGGGCAGTACACAATTTCAGTGACAAAGAATTTAATAATAATATTCTAAATGTTTTAGGTAAAGGGTTTAATTTTGCCATCACTCCTAAACGGATTCCCGTAGAAAACATCATTACCAACGTAGAATACGCCTTAAAAGATACAGAATCTACGGTAGCTGACGAAATTAGACTCAACGTAGCGCACATTCTTCAGAACTGCAAACTTCCCAAACAAAATATCACCAAACAAGACCTCCAAATGTTACACCAAATCAAAAATGACGACCAAATATTAATACTACCCGCTGACAAAGGAAACGCTACTGTCATTGTCAACTCTAAAGACTATCACCACAAGATGTCAGAACTGTTAACTTCTTCAGAATATAAGAAAAATCTGTGCAATCCTATCACCCACATAGAAAAAATAACAAAATCTATCATTAATTCTACAAAATTAGACAAAGAAACAAAACAGAAACTAATTCCAAGAGAGAAGAGTTCAAGAATCCCCAAAATACATAAGGAAAACTGGCCATTACGCCCTATCGTCAGTGCATTCAATTCTCCGACTCATGACCTTGCTCGTTATCTAGCAAAAATTATTCAACCGATTTGTGAAAATGCTGTATCCTACATAAAAAACTCTTATGATTTTCTACACAAACTCAAAATTATACCCTTGGCTCCAAATGACATTTTAGTTAGCTTCGACATAACGTCACTTTTCACCAAAATACCTATTGAAGGCACGATGAAAATTCTAGAAGAAAAACACTCAATAAACCAAGATATACTCACATTGATAAACCACTGCATGCTCTCAACCTATTTTACATACAAAGGACAATTCTACAAGCAAATTCAAGGAGCACCTATGGGCTCGCCACTCTCTCCAGCTTTTGCGAATGTATATATGGAACATTTTGAAACCACTGCTTTAAATTCTGCAGATTTAGAACCTAAATGTTGATTTCGTTATGTTGACGACACATTTGTAATTTGGCCCCATGGAAAAGGAAACTTGAACCATTTTCTGGGACATATTAACAACATTCACGACAACATCAAATTTACTATGGAAGTTGAAAATAATTCACTCCCTTTTTTGGACACCCTAATAACAAGACTTCCTAATGGTAAATTTACACACAAAGTTTATCGAAAACCAACTTATACGAATAGATACTTGAACTCTCTCTCGCATCACCATCCTGGTCAATTACGTAGCGTTATGAAATCCTTGATATACCGCTCTTACCACTTATCTGACCAAAATTCTAAAACGGAAGAGATGAAGACTATTAATAAAATACTAGTTCAAAATGGATACAAAGATCAAGAAATATTGAAAATTACCAACGAAGTAAGAAGACCAAGAAATAATAACTTGTCAAACAATGAACGCAAGATTCCTGTTATTCTACCTTATATAAAAGGAATTACAGACAGAATCGCAAAGAAATTTCCCAAAACGACTTCAGACCGGTATTCAAACCAGATTCAACTTTGTCCCAACTGTTAAGAAACCCCAAAGACAAAATTCTAATGAAAACCAAAAGTGTATGAGATACCGTGCAACAACTGTCGAAGAACCTATATCGGACAAACTAACAGAATACTATATGCGAGAGCCGATGAACACCAACTAGCAATTAAGCAGCACAATCCATCATCGTCTTTAGCTGCACATCATTTAAATACAGGACACCAAATTAACACCAACAATATCCGTCTAATTGCACCTCTATACACCTTACAAGAAAGAATTATTAGAGAAGCAGTTGAAATTGAAAGAAGACCAAACGCCCTCAATAAACGAGATGACACTTCTAGAATGCCACAAATTTGGAAGAATATCATTAAACAAGTTAATTCGAAATTTCAACCAACTCCAAATCTTCCAGAAATTTCAAACACTTATGCTGCAACTATTCCTGACGTCCGAACTTCTGCACCTTCTACATCATGTACTAGACCCACTACCCGAAGTCAAACACACCGTCCAGATTAAAATTAAATTAGTTACCTTGTTTCATATTCTGTACTTGTGAAAAATAGTTACCTTATTTCAATTTCTGTAATTGTCAAAATAAATTCTTGACAAAGGGAACAAATGACGTTCCCGAAACGTTGAACCAATTTGTACGTTTATTGACACAAGTTTCAAAGAAAAAAAGTCTTATTTAAATATATATATATATATATATATATATATATATATATATATATATATATATATATATATATATATATATATATATATATATATATATTCAATAAAGACATTATTCGGAACAACTTGTGTTTATTAACGTGAAAATATACAATATTCAACGTTTCGGGGACTTACTATGTCCCTTTGTCAAGAATGATATTTAGTAATGAAATATGAAACAAGCTAACTAATTAATTATAATAATTTTGATGAACGAGTTCTGCTTCGATTTGCAGATCCAAGGTATGACGTTGAATTTGGAATTGTATTAGATGCCGGAATGTTAACAGAATCTTGAGTATCAGGATTTAGAGGTGATGTAGATGTAATATTGGCCGAGATGTTGGGAAGATTTTGAGTTATTGGTAATTTTGAATTTTGTTTAATAAGATTCTTCCAAATATGCTAATCATTATTTAGATACTGGACACGAAGTTAACACAAACAATATTCGATTACTTGCTCCTTTATATAATTTACACCAGCGGATTACTAGAGAAGCCATTGAAATTGAGAAGAGGCCTAATGCCCTTAACAAACGTGATGATAGTTCTAGGATACCGCATATTTGGAAGAACCGTTAATAAACACAAGTTGTTCCGAATAATGTCTTTATTGAATAATACTACTTGTGGAAACTTAAGTAATAACATAATTAACCTTTACGGACAGGATACATTGAAGTTGACCAAAATATTTCGAAAATTACGTATCAAAAAATCTGAAACAATAACTAATTTAATCTTTTTGAAGCGATGCAGAGATAACAAAATTATACCCAATGCCTTTAAACTAAAACCAAGACCAGATATTTATGGTTCTAAAGGGATTTTATCTAAAACAAGTACTGCCCTTTTAAAAAAAGCAATTTCTAATGAAAGAAGCAAACTCGACCATCTCAACCGAAAACTTTACGATACCTTTCAAACTTTAAGTGCTATTAATATTCATCCATTCATATTTGATACTTTAGATCGCCTAATCGAAAATACAGCAGAAAATTCATCGATCATAAAATCTACTAGACAAAAGAAAAAATTTGATCTCCTTTCTAAAACATCTCTTCAGAATTTGGAACTATTAAAAACTGTACATAATTTTAGTGATACAACATTTAACAAAACAACTTTGAACATTCTAGCAAAAGGATTTAACTTCGCAATTACACCTAACAAAATCCCAGTAGAAAACATTATTACAAACGTTGAATTCGCCTTAAAAGACACTGAACCAACAACAGCTGATACAATTAGACTTAATGTGGCACACGTTCTTCAAAATTCTAGACTTCCTAAACAAAACCTTAATAAACAAGAATTTACTACTTTAAATAAAATTAGAAACAATAAAAATATATTGATATTACCAGCTGATAAAGGTAATGCAACTGTAATTGTGAATTCGAAGGATTATCACCTTAAAATGTCCAAATTACTAATTTCTCCTGAATATAAGAAAAATTCTAGTGATCCCACAACCTATTTGGAAAAGAAGACTAAATCTATAATAAACGGTACCAATTTAGAAAAGAAATTAAACAAAAATTGATACCAAGAGAAAAAGCTCAAGAGTTCCCAAAATTTACGGTGTACCTAAAATCCATAAAGAAAATTGGCCTTTACGCCCAATCGTAAGTGCATTTAATTCACCCACTCATGCACTTGCACGTTATCTGTCTAAATTCCTTCAACCTTACTGTGAAAGTGCTAAATCTTACATTAAAAATTCATATGACTTTCTAGATAAATTAAAAAGTGTACCTTTAGATCCTCATGACATTTTAGTAAGTTTTGATGTTACATCGTTGTTTACCAAAGTTCCCGTTGAAGAGACTATAAAATTTTAAAAGAAAACACTCCATCAGTCAAGATTTTTTAAATCTAATCCACCACTGCATGAATTCTACATACTTCTTATATAATAAACAATTTTATAAACAAGTACAGGGAGCACCCATGGGATCCCCACTTTCACCAGCTTTTGCCAACATTTATATGGAGGATTTCGAAATTAACGCCCTAAATTCCACACCATTAAAACCTAAGATTTGGTATCGCTACATCGACGACACGTTTGCAATTTGGTCGCATGGAAAAGAAAATTTAAATCTTTTTTTAGATCACCTTAACCAAATTCATAACAACATTAAATTTACAATGGAAATTGAAATAAATAACTCTCTCCCATTTTTAGATACACTTATAACAAGACTTGATAATGGCAAATTTTCACATAGTGTTTACCGGAAACCTACCCATACAAACAGATACCTAAATTCTCTTTCACATCATCACCCCAGTCATTTACATAGCGTTATGAACTCTTTAATATCCCGTTCTTATCATCTATCAGATCAAAATTCTAGAAATGACGAAATGAATACTATTCATAATATTTTAATTCAAAATAATTACAGCCAGAACGAAATAATCAAAATTGTCAATAAAATCAGAAAACCTAAAAACCATTCCAACTCATTAGATACCGAACATAAAATTCCAGTAATTTTACCATATATAAAAGGAATCACTGATAAAATCGCTAAAAAATTTCCCAAACATGAATTTAGACCCGTTTTTAAACCTTACCTTACCTTACACCAACTTTTGAAGAATCCGAAAGACAAAATTTGTAATGAAAATCAAGGAGTATACGAGATACCTTGCAACGGGTGCACAAGAAGTTATATTGGACAAACAAATCGAAAATTACATGTGAGAGCTAATGAACACAAACTGGCCATCAAACAACAAAATCCTTCGTCATCTTTGGCTAATCATTATTTAGATACTGGACACGAAATTAATACAAACAATATTCGATTACTTGCTCCTTTATATAATTTACACCAGCAGATTACTAGAGAAGCCATTGAAATTGAGAAGAGGCCTAATGCCCTTAACAAACGTGATGATAGTTCTAGGATACCGCATATTTGGAAGAACCTTATTAAACAAAATTCAAAATTACCAGTAACTCAAAATCTTCCCAACATCTCGGCCAATATTACATCTACATCACCTCTAAATCCTGATACTCAAGATTCTGTTAACATTCCGGCATCTAATACAATTCCAAATTCAACGTCATACCTTGGATCTGCAAATCGAAGCAGAACTCGTTCATCAAAATTATTATAATTAATTAGTTAGCTTGTTTCATATTTCATTACTAAATATCATTCTTGACAAAGGGACATAGTAAGTCCCCGAAACGTTGAATATTGTATATTTTCACGATAATAAACACAAGTTGTTCCGAATAATGTCTTTATTGAATAATACTACTTGTGGAAACTTAAGTAATAACATATATATATATATATATATATATATATATATATATATATATATATATGTATAAAGTGCACTACTACGCTGTTGATTTTAATTTTCACCTAAAAGGGCATTTATTAACATTGTTTAGAGTTTCAAAAGGCACTACTTTGTTTGAAATAACTTCTACATTAGTTACTATATACTAGAACAGTAGTGACTGCATTGGTATTAGAGATAATTAGAATTTTGGTTGAGGTTATATTTCCGTAAAAATAAATCTTCAGGGAAGTTATGAGACAAATGACAACGGCTATATTAACTAGCAACATAACTTAGTATACCATAACAATTTCAATTGTCTCCGGTATCATGAACACGATAAAACCAAAATTTCCGTTTTAGCCTTACTACGCCAGCGCAGTAATGACGCCATTCTCCTCATAATGTCGGGTTTACATATAATTCTAGCGTAACAATGCACATTATACAAATATATATATATATATATATATATATATATATATATATATATATATATTGCTATGATATATTTTTAAAATTTGACAAACTACAGCATTCTACAACAAAAATATTTTATTCTTTTGATGGGTTAAAATTGGGTTCTGTTGTTGACTATACTTATCCTATTCAAAAAAAAAACAATACAAAAAAATTATTCTACTGCCCCAAACAATGCTCCTTTATTACATAATGTAAAAGAAAAACAGACATATTAAACCTAAAAAAATGTAATGGTTCCTACAACACAAATATTCGTTTATATCCTACTTTAATACTTATTACCAGTCTTACCGTACCCACCCTTCTGAACTCATGATTACGAACAAAATATAATGCAAATTTTCTAACTATACACTTCTTTCTTCAAATTTTCAATACACTGCATAGCTTGAGTTTGCGTTTGTCCTCTAATCACATTGTTCACATTTATAATTGATATTATCATTTCTTTCACATCACAAATGAGAAATTATTATAAATAAAAAACATTGTTCACAATTGTAATTAAACTATCACGGAGTGCTTCACTAAAATGAGTCTTTACATTCCGTTTCACATTAGTAGAATACTCACATTGTTCACATTTATACTTAACACTATGGTTACGTTTGTAAGCGTACTGTTTTCAAATTACATTTCATTTTTGAAGCATTGTTCACATTCTGATAACCGTGTCGATTTATTTTTAAAGTACACTTTACAGCAATGCACTGGTGACCTTTTATCATTTACATTCAATTTTGATATGGAACTTAACTTATGTTCTTATAAATATTGTAAAATACAATTTATTTCAACAGTCATAAATGTGTATCTACCCCTTTTTACAAAAACTTCCTTATTTATTTACATTTGAAATTTTCCTAATCTTGTCAGCTACATTTAGAGATCATTTCATCACATGTAGTTAATTAAAAATTCTTAAAACTTAAAAAAGGATTCAATAGATATGGTTTAATTTTAGCTATTTCTTCATCTACCGACACTTTAAAATTTTGACAACTGCTACATGGGATTTTGAATATTTTGTGATTCAAATGCAGGTTTTATGTTAAATTTAATTAAATTCTTAAATAAAATTGATTTTTATTTGGATAAGGAATTGAAATGTATTTGAAATTGTGGTTAGCTACGTCGATGTTGGTCAATTATATATATATATATATATATATATATATATATATATATATATATATATATATATAAATTCAATATAAATCCTCAATAGACTTTCAAAATAATCGCGAAAGAGATGAAAGTGTGCTCTAAAACTGTGTCGTGTGTAATCAAACGTTGCAAAAAAGACCTCGGATTTTCTAAACTGCGTAGAACCGGAAGGTCAGTTACTTTTGGTTAAAAGATACTACTTTGATGTAGCTTTAAAACTTTTAAACTTTTACACCTGAAAACTAAATATAGGTGTGTGACAGTTATCATGTGATTGAAGTGTTCTAAATCGTGAACTAATTATTCAAATGAGTAATTGATTAGTGAAGAAACCAATCAAAGGATCAAAACGTTATCATCACCTTTTGGGTTACCTCATAAGTGTGATAATAAGGTGTTGTACTTACATGAAAGAGGGAATATTTCGGAATTGGATAATTAACAATATAAGTAAGATATTATTTTATAACTGTGAAGTTTTAATAATCTCTAACACTATTTTATTTTTACTGAAAGATCCAATTTAACTAGGTCAGTGTTAATAATTTAAACATTTTCTTTATATTAAGTTTGGAAACGTACACATAGACCGAACTTAATTTATTTAACTTAAAAAATGAAATAAATGCCACACTATATGAGAATTAATTGCGAAGTTAACACATTAGCGTATTTGGTAGATAAAACACAAGTTTAATTAATTAATTACATACCATTGTGTATGTTTTTTAGATGATAAATAACGTAAGCTATCACCACATTTAAACATTTTTCTTTGAGCAGAGGAAGAATTACGTATGTTCAATATTTATTACTGATTGGAGCAATTAAACCAATTCAAAACTAAATTTCATATTTATGTATTATCTGCCCAGATATCAAACTAATAAAATTAATAACGTTAAATATTCCTTAGAACTTTGCACAGAAAAATAAATTTAATAACCGTACAAATTAAAAATGACAGTGAACGTCGAAAAAATATTTATCCAATCATAAGTTTATTTCACATTAGAACATTCTGATAGTAAAATATTCAATATTGATGGGACCAGTTATTGAGGTCAGAATTAATGTGGTTTTACATAGTTGTAAATTAAGAAGGGTCATAACGCAACCGAAATTAAAAATAACATCATAATTTAGTGCGAACATAATTTAAATTGTGTTATATTTTGTATATAATTATACCAAACATTACATACTGAAGATAAGTATCGAGCTTCCGAATAATACCATTTAGGTTTGTTATTCTTTTTGTTTTACAAATTAACACAACATTGGTAACAATAGCTTATAATCACATTTCCAATTATAATTACACTCATAACGTATTTTCACATCCACATACAGAAAATATCTGGAGTAGATATACTACTGCACTTCTATCCCACTTTTCTACTATACTTTTTGCTCAAGGTCAACCCATGTACACATTCGCTACGTCCAAGTACATGGTTTTTCAAGCTCATCATACACATTGCCTGCATCAAAGTATATTCCTCAGGGCTTTTGGCGGGAAATTTAAATTTCAAAGCCAATGGTTTTCAAGGTCATCGTACACATTGCATACATCGAAGTATATTCCTCTAGGTCATCACATATATACATAAATTTCCAAGGTCATGCACATCAAGGCTTTTGGGAGGAAATTTCAAGAGCAATGGTGTTCAAGGTCCTCGTACACATTGCATATATCGAAGTATATTCCTCAAGGTTATCACATACGTATATGGTTACACATTGCCTGCATCAATATTCCTCCAGGTCACTAAAGTCACAAAGTTACTGGATTGGTTTTCAAGGCCATGCTCCTGTACGTTCAAGGTCACATGATATGCTCTAATTGTCTATCTTAAAGTTTATTTGCACGTACACGCACCCCGCTTCAAGGTCATCGTACACATTACCTGCATCAAAGTATATTCCTCAAGGTCATCACATTGTCTACGTCTAAGTACAACACCACGTTACCTTCCAACCACAAAATTGAAATTAAAAGAAATGAAGTAATTTTAATTTAAATTTTTTTAGAACTATGCAACCTCTTTTTATACGTTCATATAGAAAACAGGTAACATTGTTAAAACAAAAACAATAATCTATGTCAGAATGACGTTTAAAACATCGTGTCAGATAGACATAAATACATGTAACGTAAAAAAATTCCAAACCCGCCCGCTTCTATAAAAATATCGATAATGCAGCTTCAGCATTTTCAATCATATTTATTTAATTTTTACATTTATTTCTCTTTACATTAAAAAACGTTATAAAGGAAATTTATGTAAAATTAAATTTTCTTTGAAAAATACGTCTACACTTTTTTTAATAAAATTAATCGTTATTCAGATAATGAAAAAATTTGAACCAACACGCAAATTCTGCCTTAAGAATTTTTTTGCTGGTAAATTACGCGTCGTATCAAAAAATTGCGTAGAATATAATTAATCGATATGTTTAAGGTATTTTTATATCTTTGAAATAAGCAGCTGTTTTAGAAATACTTGATAAAAATCAATAACTGACCCTAATAAACCCCCCTCTCCGTTCCTGGATTTCTCCCAAAATCTAATCAGCTCTAAGCCAAATGAAAAAAAGCTTAAATACAAAATTTTTAGTACGTAGGTATTCTCGTTTTAGAGTTGTCATGGATACTAACATACATACACACATACACACGCACGCATGCACGCACGCACGCACGTACCTACGCACACACACACACACACACACACACACACACACACACACACACACATAAACTGCAGAGGATTAAATACAAATTCAAATTTTCCAAGTTGCGAAGCCCTACACCTATCTTACAGGTTAGCATTAGGCCCCATATTATAATACAGATTTAAATGTTTCCGCCAAGGGTACCACGACAATGCACGAATGCCCACGAACAAGTTTAGATTACGACAAGGGGAGAAGACCCGAGAACAAGTTGCGACGCCCTATACCTGTCTTACAATCTCGATTATGTTCGGGGAGGGTTGGAGTGGGGTCGCCGAAACAGTCTTCGTCGAAATCCTCGCGTTGCAAAATTTTACGTATAAGAATAATATAAAGTACTTAGAGCCCTCCAATCATCATTAGCATAAAGTGATTATTTTCTGATTTCAACAGTTATGTAATCGCAATAACAACCTTTCACTATTCAAGCACATCTCATGTATACGAAAAAAAATACCAGTCCTACATTAGTGAAACGTTTATGAAGGTTAATTGGATTCGAATTATACGCTGTACACGTTCTCTGCGCATGACAAGAAATCCCACTAATTAGATTACACATATTTTTAAAAGACAGTCTTGATGATTTGTGACGTCATCTGGTGGTGTATTTTTAAACTAGTGCATGTTTTCTGTAATGTAAGTTGATCGCGACCCTACTTAGTGGTGTATTTTTAAAACCAGATTTGCGACACCGTCTAGTGATGTATTTTTAACTAGCGAATATTTTCAATAATAGAAGTTGATCTCTCTCTCTCTCTCTCCCCTAGCCTCTCCTCGTCTCTATCGTCTCTCGTTCGTTCTTGTGTTATTAGGTTAGACCGAATACACTTACAATATTAGGTTAGATTAATAAATAAACGCACGGTGTTGGGATTAGTCAATGTCCACGTGCGGGATCATATTACAATTCTTAAAAATCTAAAATAGAATCAGTCCACAATAATTTTTTACGGTTAGCGGTTTCAAGGATCCTTGTAAAAGACCTGCTTGGGAGCGTGCAATCCAATTTAGCAGAAATGACGAAAGTAGTACGCACGATGCGAGAGGAAAGTAAAGAAAATGTATAGAGCATAGACGAGAGAGAGAAGAGGTTAGGCGAGCTGCTAAGGAAACTAAACGAAATAATGAAACTAGATTTAGAGTTTTATGAAATGCATAGGATGATAAAGAGACTTCGGACTCAGCAATACATCAAGGAGCGTAATGAAGCAACGTGTAATTAGTGGTAGATCAGGAATTATAAGTTTTTTTTTTACTACAATCTGTCGCAAGGCGACATTCAATAGTTGGTTTGTCATATACATATAATAGGTATCATTAAGGACGTGTATCCAGCGATATCACTCCTATATTAAACAAAAATGACGAAAGTAGTACGCACGATGCGAGAGGAAAGTAAAGAAAAGGTATTGAGCATAGACGAGAGAGAAGAGGTTAGGCGAGCTGCTAAGGAAACTAAACGAGATAATGAAACTAGATTTAGAGTTTTATGAAATACATAAGATGATAAAGAGACTTCGGGCTCAGCAATACATCAAGGAGCGTAATGAGACAAAGTGTAATTGGTGTAGATAAGGAATTATAAGTTTTTTTTTTACTACAATCTGTTGCAAGGCGACATTCAATAGTTGGTTTGTCATATACATATAATAGGTGAGTATCATTAAGGACGTGTATCCAGCGATATCACTCCTATATTAAACTTATTTGTAGTTTTACATAATATTTACATATTTACACATTGTCTGATTGTTCGAATCTGTGTATTAGGTCGAGCGGTTCAAACCTTATTAATCGCGGTTGCACCTCGTCGTTTTCTGTTAAGCACTCCACAAAAACATTGGGGTGAGCTCTGATTCGATCACTATATCGCGCACTAAATTTTTGTATTTCCTCGTTGATGGTGGAAATTGCGAGGTCACGTATTATTGTTTCATTAGGTACGTACCATGGTGCGTTTGTTATGTTTCTTAGCACCTTCGATTGAAATCGTCGAAGGATCTCAATGTTAGAGGTACTGGCTGTACCCCATAACTGTATACCGTAGGTCCATATAGGCTTTAGCATGGTTGTGTAAAGTAGTAGCTTATTTTCTAGAGACAGTTGAGATGTTCGCCCTATCAGCCAGTACATTTTTTGTAGTTTTAGCCCTAGTTGCTTACGTTTTGTCCAGATATGGGGTTTTCAGGTTAGTTTCTTATCTAGATGGATGCCTAGATACTTTGCGCAGTCTGCTAGAGGGATTTGTTGGTTGTTAAATGTCACCGGCGGGGAAGTACCTCTTCTTAGGGTGTATGTTACGTGGACCGATTTGTTTTTATTTATTTGTATGTGCCACTTTTCGCACCAGTTCTGTATCTCGTCCAGTTATATTTGCAGCTGTTGGGATGCGAGGGTTGGATCAGTGTGAGATGTAAGTATCGCCGTGCTGTCAGCGAATGTTACCCGGTACTGTCGGAAGATCCGCCGTATATATCAAGTATAATATTGGGCCTAAGACACTACCCTGGGGAACCCCTGAGCTTACCGGGTACGGGTTTGTTATCGCGCTGCCATATCGAATAGTAAACTGCCTATTATTAAGGTACGATTGTAGGATTTCAAAGTAATCAGTAGGTAAGTTTTGCTTGATTTTACAAAGTAGTTCCGCATGCCAGACTTTATCGAATGCTTGTTTAACGTCAAGAAATGTTGCAGTACAGTATTTCCGTTCGTCAAAGTCTTTAGTAATTCTAGCTACGACCCTGTGAATTTGCTCTATTGTTGCGTGTTGTTTACGAAAGCCAAATTGATGGTCTGGTATTATGTAATTATCCAACAGGATTGGGAAGAGCTTCTCAAGTAGCACTTTTTCAAACACTTTCGACAAGACTGGTAGTAGGCAGATTGGTCGATATGATGCGGGTTGATCTGCGGGTTTTCCTGGCTTTGGAATGGGAATTGTTACAGCAGTCTTCCACTGCTCGGGAAAGTGCCTGAGGCGTAGTATACCATTAAAGAGAAAGGTTATAAACTGATAACCTTGTGTGGAAGTTCTTTGAGTATGTTATCTGTAATTAGATCTTGTCCTGGGGCTTTGTGTGTGTTCACGTTTTTATGAATAGTGGCTTCTATTTGGGTCATTTTGAATGGTTTTATTGGTAGACTCATTTGATAAGGCATTTCTAGTTGTTGGTTTATTATTTCTGTATTGTCGTCATCTGCCGGAAATGGCGTGAACACATTAGCTAGGTGTTGTCCAAGGGTCTGCGCCTTTTCGCTGTCGCTTCTTGCCCAAGTGTTGTTGGGAGTACGGATTGGTGCATTGTGATGTTGTGGTTGTTTTAAATATCTTGTGGCTTTCCAGAGCGAGTGGTCATTTGTTTCGAGTGGTGACAAATGTCTCAGATGGTTTTGCACTTTTGATTTCTGACGTCACTTAGCAGCTCTTTGATTTCAGTAGTAGCCCGGTTTAAGTTCTTTTGTCATTTGGGTGTCTTGTTATTTGCCACCTCTTGCGTAGCCTGCGTTTTTCTGCAATTTTTGTTTGACTATGAATGGGCAGTTTACTGATTTGATGTATTTGGTAGGTTCTGGTGTGGCTTGGCGAGCAGCGCTTTGGATGATCTGATTCAAGTGAATTACTGCATCTTCTAAATCCATTGTTGATTTTAGAGGAATATCTATATCCAATTTTTCTTGTACTGTTTCTCGAAAGAGGTTCCAATTCGTGCGTTTATTTGTGAGTGTAGGTGCCTTCTCCTTGAGTATTATATTGGTACCCAGTGTTACCAATAAGGGCGAGTGATCTGTTGAGAGGTCAAGGTAGGAGCTGATATTAATGCGATTTGAGTTTATGTTTTTTATGTAACAAAGGTCGAGCAGGTCTGGCAGTTTTCGGAGGTCTGCGGGCCAATACGTGAGTTCGGCTGCTGATAGAGGCTGTATTCCTAATTTATTTATGGCTTTAAGCATTTCTCTCCCTTTTGTAGTAGTTACTCTAGATCCCCAGTAGCATGTTTTGCGTTATAATCTCTCCCAGAAATGAATCTGTTGCCTAGTGTACGAAAATACTGTTCATGATGTTGTGTCGTGGTGGGCAGTATGCTGTTGATAAGGCAAGTGGACTTAGCCAGTCTTCAACAACTATAGATGTGGCTTGCAGATGTGGTTCGTTATATTTGGGAAGTGGTGTCTGATCGTATTCTTGATGATTATGGCTGAACCAGCGTGCGCAGTTCCGTCTTGGTGTTGTGTTGCATAGAGTACAAAGCTTGGTAGTTTGAGATAACTTCGCTCGGTGAAGTGCGCTTCAGAAATCAGTACTATGTCGAGACAGTGGACATTAATAAAGGCAATAAGTTCTTCTTTGCGGTGTATTAGCCCGTTGGCGTTCCATACAGCAATCTTAATGTGTTGGGCCATTATTAGTTCTAGTTACAAATGTGGTTAGCAGGTTCAGCATTGTGCTCATTTGTTCCATCAATTGTTTCATCTGCTTAAGATCGGCTATATCAGTTAGGTGCTCCCAGGTTTGTTAGTTAGTTGACGTTATTGGTATTATGTTGGGTATTATTTGTGGCTATCTGAGCATAAGAAAGGCCTGATTGATATATTTTTGTGGTAGGTATGATTTTTTGTCTTTGTGGAGGATATAATTTTTGATGAAGTTCTTTGTAGACAGGACATCCTTTATAACTTGCGGGATGGTTTCCATGACAGTTTACACAAGTAACTTCTTTGTATTTAGTTGTAGGTTCGCATTGTGAAGTTCGTGGACGCCAGTGCATTTTAACGCATCTGGGTTATGGTTGCAGAAGTTCTTCGTATGTCCATGTTTCTGGCATCTCGAACATTGGGGTATGTTTTTCTTTGGTCACGGTGGTTCGATTTTAACGATAGAGTGCATAAGTTTTTCGATTTTATATACATCTTTGTTATTGTCTGATGGTTTTAAATCTACGACAAAGAGGGGTAATTCTATTTTAGTGGAAGCTTGCTTTACGTTCCATATATTGGTTGCGGTGTGACCAAGTGACTGTAATTCCGCTTTTAATTCGTTTGTGTTGGTGGATGAGTGTAAATTTCTGAGAAAGACACGGAATCCGCGTTCCTGTTTTATCTTATAGGTATGAAATTCCGTATCTTTTTCTTTTAAACCTTTAGTTATACGCGTGTATGCTTCTGACGTTTTAGGGAGTATTTTAATTTCGTCATTAGGAAGAGCCTTGATTGTATATGTGTCTTTGCCTATGGATTCCAAGAACACAATTAATGGTTGAATAGTTTTAACTCCCGAAACAAAAATTGGTGGTGGTTTCAGTTCAACTTTTTTTGAATTGCTAGTCTCTTGTTCATCAGTATTTATATTCGCAATTGGAGTAAAGCGGTTTGTGGGGTTTAGCCAGTAGTTCGTAGTTTTGGGTTGATTTGTTTGGTCTATTTGTTTATCAGGAGTATCTGTATGACCGCGTTTTTTATTCGTGACTAGTTGCCAGTCTGAATCTTGGGATGTTGATGCGTTGCGTTGTTGAAACATAGGTCGAGGATGAAATGCTGCTGTAGATGGAAATTGTCGTATGTCTTGAATGGGAATTTATGAAACTGTGTTATTAATATTTGATGGAGCATATTGGTAATTTTGTTGAGCCATTTGCATTTGCGGGGCCTGATCTATCTGCATTGGAATGAATTGCTGAGCTCCCGGTGCTACCGGGGTTATATTATGGTAAAAGTAGGCCATGTGCCTTTGTTATTGTTGCCAGTAAGCCGAGAAATAACGTTGAACCAAAATAGGTGAATTTGAATTAGTAAATAAATAAATGTAGTAATCTTACGATACGCGACCGTGGGGTCACGCGCTTACCTTCTCGCCGCCTGGTTCTAATCGCAGTTAGACACAACCTTGCACTGTGAAACTCAAACGACTAATATTATGTCTAGAACATAAATATTCAACAGTGCGATGTAAAGACGCTTTTAAACTGTTTTAAATATGTATATGTAATAATGAATAAAGTAATTTTGATATGCATACACATGCAATATTAGACGAGATGAGGTGCATCGCGGGACGCAACCTTATATCGTGCCGCTCCAGTGCGACGTCCCCCTCCACGAACCATCTCTGCTGCCGCTCAAGCCGGCGACATATCCTAAAAACCGTGCATTTATTAATCTGATCTTGCTTGATTTTGTTAATAAGTTTTTCACTACATGTTTAGTTATAAATGATGAGATAATCAAATTACTGTACATTGCTTGTTTTTCAACCATTCTACTCTGATAAATAAAAGCATTTTTAGTAGTTTAGTTGTTTTAATTAAGAGTTCCGTAACAAGAGAGAGGAGTACATGATCAACTTCTATTGCAGAAAACTTTTCGGTGAAAAAAGGTATATTCTACTCTGTGTATCGTGCTTATCTTTTAATATCAAGATAATCCTATTTGGACCCCTTTAACAACCTTGCAGTTAATGCGAAATGTGATTAGAAACATATAATTTAACAGTCGACCTTTCAATATTTTTACTTTTAATTGATAACGTTATTAAAATGAAACGTGAACAATCTATATGTATGTAACCATTAATACATATGCGTAACCATTCAATAGTGTTATCAGCTAAAAGTAAACATTTGAAGGTTAACTGTGATTTTGTATACAATATAAAATGTTTGGTAATACTTAATTAATTGTTTACTTAATTAGGTACTCGTTTATTTAAAGCAATTTGTATGTATATACAATATAAAACATAGTTTGAAGACTTATTTATTTATAATACCAAGGTGATATTTTGTTTGTACACAATATAAACTGATAAAGTCTGGCTTTATACGATCAAAGTGAAAATCATTTTTTAAAGCATGTCATCGCCGTAAGCGAACAGGTTAAGTAGGTAAATAAATTACGCATTTTATTTTAATGGCAATGAAGTGAAATAATTTAAACTATGTATAAATAAATCAGGTCACAATCTGTAGATGGGATTAAAAGAAAAGTAATAATAATTATACAATCTCCTTTGATAAAAACAACCCTAATTAATAACAGATTAAATCTTTTTTCACTCAGAACATTGCATGCGCACGCATTTACCTACCCTAAAAAATTGTGAAAATTCCATCAAGGGTTTGAAAATGATCACCGAAAAGAAACCATAGGGGTGAACAGGTTCTTAACACCACCAAAAAGGGCTCTAATTAGGGCGATAATTCTTTCAAGGGGCTGAATATGACCACTGAAAGGAAGCCATAAGAAAAGAGTGAACTGATAAAAAGGTTCTTAACACAACCTAAAAGGCTCTAATTAGGGTGAAAATTACATCAAGGGTTGAAAATGCCTCTGAAAAGAAGCCATTGGGGTGGAAAATACGGCCACCACGTAGGCATATAAAAAATGACGGCCAAGGTGCCCCAGGGGCGGGGCTTGTGACGTAAAAAGGGTGGAGGGGATGGTGCTGGTGTACTATATATAATATATAGCGAAACAACTAAAAGTTTGTCCCTGTTAATTTTGTTTTTAGTTATTAGAACATTTTTACTGGTGGCCAAATTTATATGGGGATATTACAACAGAAGATACAATCATCTCTTACTATCACCTATTTTCTGTGTTCTGCAAATAAACTTTATGTATTGCTCATGATCAAGGTGAAAAAAACTAAAATCGAAATTAAATCTAGGGTAAGCTAGGTTACCATACATTTATATGATCAAATGAAAAAATGGAAATAAATCTACGGTAACCTAGGTTACTTTCTATTTTTTTTCACTGGAATACTTTGCTGATTTAGTTGCTTGAAGGTCGGGCCGGATTCATTTGTAAAGCACAGGAATTATACTCTACTCCTTTTACTACAGAGAAATTCTACCTATTCGTATTGGCGACTTCAAACTTATCTCACATGTGGATTAAATACGTCAGCCCGCACGTGCACTTAAAATCCTTATTATTAGGAAAACTTTCTAAAGCTGTAAACAAATATTTCAAGTTATTATAAATGCTCTTCATACACGATTACATCACAGCACGACAATCATAACCAAATTCTTTAATATAACCGTATTTTTATAGCCCGCGAACGTCATTATGACCCATCGGACTACAATGAGACGTCAAAATGAGTTTATTTAAAATATTATCAGCTTTATGCCTGCTTTTGTACTCGTTTTCATGGTAACTCATTAATACTTACTATCAGAAATGAGGAAGGTATTTTTTTAAACAATTAACGTTATAATTAATTTTAAATATTCGATATATTGATCGTGCATAAAAGTATGCGTTCCGGGAATAACTGGTTTTTGTGGTTTTACAACGTCTTCCTAACTCTCGCGCTAACACGTTCGGGCTCGAAATAGCACCTTGGACCATAAAATTATGCCCTTAATACATAATGAACTATTAAGATTTGTATTAAAGTTTTCTAATAATTGAATGCAATTTAATCTTATAATTAAGTGACGCAGAGGTTATTTAGTTAGACATCGGTTTTACATAACTAGTGCCAGTTTATAATGAAACATATATATATATATATATATATATATATATATATATATATATATATATATATATATATATATATATTGTAATAGCTAAATTATCTCAAAAATTAAATGGGGATAGAGTTCTTTTTGTTGGAAAATATACATAAATATAATTTACTCTTTGCTATGTATTTAATTTTTTTTTATATGGATTGCATTTAGAACTACAACTGGCATTATTAACTGGTTCTTATGTGGATTCCACGTTATATCAAATATCTTGGATGTGAAACGAGACTTACTAAAGTTTGCATAATGACACATGCGTTGCGTATTAAATGAAATAAAATACCAAACTGTCAAAACTGTTAAATGGTAACTTCTTAAAAATATGATCTTAATAATGTAATTGAAATTGAAATTTGGAAAGAAAACTAAATTTTTAATTGTTTTACAGATGTTTACACTACACAGCTATTGCATAAACATTTACACCTATACATAAAATATAAATGCAGGAAATCAAACAACTAATGAATACAAGTTGAAGGGTTATGATTAAAAATTGACTCACATGTGCATCGGCATAACTTCAAAAGGATGTGTTGATTCAGCTGGTTCCATTCACAAACGTAGGCTCCTTCCAATCTGTGATCGATGTTATTGATCCGTTACACTTGCCGCTGCAGTACTTCCAATAATTCAACAATGTCCCTCGGATAAATGGTTGCTTTTCTTGTGGTAAACGTGCTTATAATTGCTTAAATGTTTTCACTTAAGCACTTAATTATTAATTATTATATTTATTTAATTATTGTTTTAAATTGCTTCAATTATTTTCGGTTCAAATATTGTTTTAAAGTTGTAAAATTTTTAAATTAACTTTACTTTTCTTTTTAACATCCTATATGGAATGTCATTTATTAATATATCGCAGCAGGAAATAAACATCAATTGGAAAAATTGAATAAATTTTATTTATGATAACATAACCAAAAATAAATTACAACTACCGAACTTTTCAAAACGTCAAACATAAATCGTAACAACTTGTTAAATTTAAATCGTAATAAACTTTACGAATATGGAAATTTATCGGTAACCTAAGTTTATTTAAGATTGTAGGTTAAGAGCAATTGTTTCTGAACTCTCGTCTCTTCAATAAACTCGTCTTAAAATTTTCCGATAATAAACGTGGTTTTAAACTTACGTGTTAACACAAAACACTACACATTGACCTTTTGGCATAAAAATTTAAACTTTGAGAAACATATAGAAGAGAGAGAGCTGTTCTGGAACAATTCCTTATATACTTTCCTGTTAGCTACAAAAATTTCAATTTTTTTTAAGAATATAAACAAGGTAACCAAGTCTGTGATTGGTTAAGATAAATTTGAAAACCTATCAAAAATATAAATTATGCTATAACTTTCTTAATAAGCTACTGATCTAAATTTTAAAAACAGAAATGAAATCTGTGCAAGATTCCGCACAAAATGATACCTCACTTGATATACATCTGTCAAAAAATGTACGATTTGGCATATCCTAAACTAAATTTGCTTATATCTAAAAAATCTTACTTTCTACACTTAATCTAAATACATACTCGTGATCTGCACGAAAATTTGAATTAAAAAACATTTATTTCATCTCCAAAATCTTAAATTTAAAGGAAAATTCTTTTTTACATAAGAAATTTGTGTAGTTAACCCCATTTTATTTAATTTATGTTCAAATGACTTGTAAAAAGTAAATTACTGCATGGAAATGAGGAAAACCTCCTATTAATTATATTAACAACTTATTCTAAGCTCAACTTACTCTATAAAACTATAAATTTGCAAAAAATCTTAAATTTAAAACTTAACCTAACTTAATTTAAATGTTCATATAATTTGCGTAATTAACCTCCAAATTATTCAAAATGTTACTTTCACAACTTATAAAATCCGTCTTTAATTTTCTCAATGTTCACTTTCAATGTAACGTTTAAATATTAGTCACTTTAACGATCCATAATGTTAAACACATTTCTTTAAAAATCAAACACAAAAATGTATCTGCATGTAAATATCCACATATTAAATTGTTGTGTAAATTGTTCTTAATGTTTACTATGCACTACTTTTTCTGTCGCACTTATACTTTCACTACCATTGTGAGTAATAATTAAATCACGTTCGTACCGTAACCCTTTCTCAAATTTTCACAACTTTCCTGCATTTTACCTGACTTATAATATGTTCCTAATATAAACATAACTCCAGACTGTGTGCCAAACATCTGTAAAATACCCAAATGCCAAAATACTTTATGTGAAATGTAAATTTAACGAAATAATTCTACGAACTTAATCGTACTTACAAATACAACTTCATTTAACCTTCCTGACATGTTTCTTATGTAGCACAATGTTTTTTTATGACTGAACCAACTTGTACAAATCTTATTAAGCCCGTTTCATCAAAACAAATCACTTTCTTTCAATCGTTTACCAAAATACTTCAAATAAATGCAGTGTAAATATATCGTAATTGATCTCAAATCGTTCTACATAGAAATTACAACCTTAAACTCTCAAATCCCTGTCTTAATCTTATATCTAACTATCTCAATATATATATATATATATATATATATATATATATATATATATATATATATATATATATATATATATATATATATATATATATATATATATATATATATATGTACCTGAAAGAAGAAAGAAAAGCAACGCACTTCTATCTCTTTCCAAGGGAAGGGCGGGATGCCATGTTCCTTAAGTCACTGCATGGATATCTAACATAAATATCTACATTAAGTACAATCTATTTTTTTTTATTTGCCCCCTAGATTTGGGAGTTATTTTTACCAAGTTGGTATAATCTTTTTTACTAACCTCACATTTGATTAAGTTATTTTCACATGATGGATATATGTTGTTATTTTTTTAAGTATTAAAAATGAGCATTTTTTTAAATATCCGTTTCCATAGCAACGTACAGAACAGTTTGCAGTTGATTAATAGTGTCAATTTAACAACTGCAAAATGCCAAAAAATTAGATAACAAAATAATTTATAAAAAACCTTTCACAGTTTGATCAATAGTAAAGTTCCTCGTGCAAAAGCTTTAATTGGAACGGGAAAAATATTTGATGTAAGTGCTTTCAGTTTATACGAAATAGTTTAATATATGAAATTATTATTTTTGAGGTTTCTATAAAGAGCATCAATATAATTGTGAACGGACGTGAACAGACAAATTTTGTTAAATTAGGTCGACCGACAACTACTAGTGATGATATATTCGAAAATTATGTTTTTCCCAAGGATTTACGGCGACTCATTTGGCAATACAATTCAAAATCTGAACATTTTACGATCGACGAACTTTTGGCCGACAGTCGCGAACATTGGGATTTTAAGGGTAGTAGATCATGTTTATTCAAAATTATAAAATCGATGGGGTACAAGTACAAAATTTTTAATTGAGGTAAGCAACTATGCGGAAAAAATATGTCGTTGAATTAAAAATCTCTTTTCTCAGGAAGTTCATCCAATTTATAAATTCAAGTGAGAATGTGGTATTCGTGTTTTTGGATGAAACCTGTATTTACCAAAATGGGAGTAATATTCGTCGTTAGGTGCATGATGCTGATTTGAAAAGTAATCCTCCCACAATTAAGTCTAAAGGCAAATGTTTTACAATATCACTCGCAGGTTGTAAGTTTGGTTTTTTAAGCGGTGCGATTACTTACACTGGTGGTTAATCAGTTAGTTCCTGCTTTGGATGGACTGCAATCAAAATGTGTGGTGGTAATGGACAATGCACCATATCACTCGGTGCAATTGAACAAACCACCAACTTTTTCTAGCAAGATATCTCAAGTACAGGATTTTTTAATAAACCAAAATGTGAAAATTAACGACAATTTAAGAAAAAACAATTGTGGGAGTTGATTAAACCATTTCGAGAACATACTAAACGGTTTATAATATTACACACAGGTTGTAAGTTTGGTTTCTTAGATGGGTACGATTACTTACTTGCCACAAAATAATGACCGTGACTATCACAAGATAATGACTGCAGAACTTTCCAAAATTGTGTGGTTAATCCGTTAATTCCTGCTTTGGATAAACTACAATCAAAATGTGTGATGGTAATGGACAATGCACCGTATCATTCGGTGCAGTTGAACAAGCCACCAACTTTATCTAGCAAGAAATCTCAAATTCAGAACTTTTGATTAACCACAATGTAAAAATTAACGACAATTTAACAAAAAACAGTTGTGGGAGTTGATTAAACCATTTCGAGAACATTATACTAAACGGTTTGTAATTGACGACATTTTAAAAAAGCACGGTCACGAGGTCCTTCATTTACCCCCGTACCATTGCCAATACAATCCAATTGCACATAAATTCGCAACCTAAACCAAAAGATAGGGTTGCAAATTTCTGGCGGCTTGCTCTTTCAAAATTTATGTCCGAGATGTGGCAAGGTTATGTAGATCATTGCGAAAAAATAATTTTGGAAGGCTGGACAATACTTTTCTATTGAAAATATTCCACCATTTATTATTTCTGTCAAGGAATCAGATTCAGTACTTTCTTCTGAAAATGATGAACCTAATTCAGATGTAGAAATAATGGAGATGGAATAAGGCTTTGAACTTAAACAGTTTTGAATCAGAATCTCTTGAAAGGATCTCAACTCACGATTGAATTGGCAGTTATTAAATATTTAAAAGGACAGTAAACGACAAAGCAGTGTGGTTCCTTTATTTATTTGTGTTTAGTTTTTAAGGTTGTTGAAAATAAATGTTTTTTAGTTGTATCAAATTATTTTGTGAAATTTAATGAAAATCTTATTTCAATTCAAAGACACTCCAGAATAAATTATGAGTAAGTTATAACACGTCAGAACCCTACTTCTTCACTTAAAATTAGGCTTGTTCTATTATTATACAGTAGTTACTATTCATTTTATTAAATGTGGCAACTGCTAAATTAATTTTGACATATAATCAGATTTGAGGTTAGTGAGAACCGTCTAATACCAGCATACTTATGGTGTAATAACAAAACACCCCAAATTTAGGGGGCAAATAAAAAATAGATTATATATACATGGTGTGATTAAAGATGGGTGCGGTCAGGATAAGATCGGAAGGATTGGAGTTGGGTTTCTAAGTAGTAAGTTTCTACTCTCTCATGCGCTGAATTAGTATGACTATTTGAGGAAACCCGCCAAAAAACCTCACACAGTTGAATATAAAATAAGCGAGTCATGGACACTTCCAGTAGAAACTACTTACTCTTCATGTGATTGACGTATGGTAGAATTGCGTGATTGTGTGGTTAAATTAATTATATTCAGAGTTAGAGTGCATAAATGTATCAGCTCAAAGCTCCCTGCAGCACGTTTTGGGTTCGTTTCAGAATAAACATCCTTTCTATGTACATTGAATTTTATTACCTAAATGTTTACATAATATGTGTTATTGTATAGTGTTTATATACTACCTTATTGCTTATATATGGAAACGAGTGAATCAACATCTAGTAATCTAATCTATCAATCGAATTTAGCACGTTTGTGCATTACGGAAGTAATGGGCAAAACATAAAACACAGTGAAGTAAATTAATATGGTAAGAGTAAGTAACCGTCTAACATTCTTCAAACGACTTAATAACTTGTAAACTACGCAAAAGTGTGATTAGTATGTGTCATGCAATAATCAAAGTTATAAACCATTTGACATGAATTCAACGTACTACCAACTTTACCACGACATGAGCTAACTATCGCATAAGTTACCCTTTCAATACTTTTAACCATTACATCTAAATTAAGGTTACCATCATTATCTATAAAGTTAAAGTTTCTATATATGCATTCTAGGTAACATTTAAAACTTTGAGTGTCCGAATACTCCATAAGATCCCAAAATCCATTTATTTCTTCTGGTGTTACTCCCGTTAACAAACATTCAGGGTGTTCTCTTGGGACTAGAGCCTTCCACGTTGTTAATACTTCTGAAGGATTCTTCTAAAACAGATTTTAAGTCAACTGTTGTCGTTTAAGGGTGCGATTTGTTGATTTCCAGATTATTTTTGTTGAAGGAATATAGAAATACTTTGCAATTAAATATTTGAAATAAACTTACATTTGAATTAAACGCCACAAGTATAGCTACCTGCAAACCAATTAGAACCACAAAGTTTAAAATCATGATTGTACAGATGGTTTCTTCAATCTGTTGGAATGTATTTAAGGATGTTATTTTTCTTCATTTATATACTATATAACAATTGGTTTCTCACGGCTTTTACCTTACGGATTTTTTATACCATTCAAATTAGTATGCAAAACAATATTCACGAAAATATACAGTTTCGAAAGCAACATCTTTATTCATTTTTGTAACTAACATGTTGAAAATGAGCACCATTACGGCGTATACAAGCATCATAGCGATTTTGCAGACCATTGAACGCAGTTATTGGAAATAAGTAATTATTGTTTGCCGTAGTTTTGCAATATCCATTGGTGCATCATCAAAGCGGAATACTGACCCTTTCGTCATACTCCATATGTAAGCATCAGGTGACGTAAGGTTAGGTGAATGTGAAGGGTAATCGAAGTTCGTTCCACGAGGAATTATTCTGTTTCAAAACGCTCGCGGAGAAATTCTAATGAGCGTCTGACTGTATACCTTGTGCGCTTAAATCTCTCATGAAAGATATGATGATGTTGTCTGCAACGCTCATGATTAACAGTAACTGTGTTGATTCCCGTCCTCAACAAAATAAGGACCTATCATACCGTATCGCGATTCAGTACACCAAATCGTAACTCGACCACTCGGTAGCATCGTATGTTAGACCCAAAACGCCTCCACAATAAGCTTTTCTTGAACGTTTGTCCACAGCGTTTAGTCGTTGTCCAGTTTGAACAGGATATGGATAATCACAAATGCCTTTGAACATTCTACGTGTGGATGTTTCACTGATTTATACGCGGTTCGTCGCATAATTCTTTCTGGAGACACTGTAAAGAACGCATTCTTCATTATCGTTGGTACAAACTGTTCTTCGACGACCTGAATAACCCTTGCGCTGACACAACACACTACTGGCTCAGCGGTAAAGGTGTCAGACTGGTAAGTGAAAGCTATTAAGTTCGAATCTGAGAGTAGTCAAGTGCTTGGGAAAAAATTACATATAACGTATGAATTCGACTCAAGTGCGAAAACAGTCCTTCTCAAGACTAAGACTGATGACGGAAGCAGAGTTCGCTTGCGTAACGTCGCGCTAAAAAAAAGCAAAAACTGTGGAAATAGGCCGATCAACTCCACTAATTAATAATATGTGTTTTTACATTAAATCTAGAAAACACATCAATTAATCAGATGCACGCATAAAAATTTTTGTATTGTGAAGAAGTAATGTGTATGATACATCCTACAGTCTGGCTAAACACTTTGTATAATAACTAATACATAAGGTTTGGTCACAAAGATACATCTATAGCGGGAAAACGTCATGAACTAGATCTTATTAATGGCCTAACAGGAAACCATAATGTTTACTTGAAATAACGCACTCACCTTTATCAAAATTCTACTCCGAAGACATTCACGTAAAGTTCACCTAAACTCCAATGAATGGCGATAATAAAAATCAAATTCACTAAACATTTCCACAAACTTTAGCTCAAATAACCAAAAATAACTGGTCAAAACGGTAATTAATTATTCAATCTAAAATGAAAATACGTCACACCAAAATAAACAATCACGATCAAATATCTATAAAGTCCTAAAATTTAATAAACATCAAAATCGGTGTCGTAATACCTAGGCCACAATAAATTAAACAAATTTGCTTACCTTATGGCAAATCCAGGTACAACGGTGACTACAATCGGTAAGTTAATTCCTATGAAACTTCCAAAATAATTTGCGAGTACTCGCAAAACAATCACTTGCATGCAAATAAGCCAGTTGTTCGGTCAACAACCTATTTACTTTATAATCAACCAGAAAAGCTTGTCTTCAAATGCAATTATATCAACCAGAGCAAAACTACTAATTAACTCCCATTTTATTTTGCGTTAAGGCTTTTATTAACTACATAAAGGTTGCCACTGTAAACTTGTGTAAATCATCAATTTTGCCAAATCAAAACACTCTATAATATGAATCTAATCCAAAATAATTAAACTTCTAAATTTTGAATGAACGTAAAAATATTAACGTTGTGAATAAAGATTAAGATTACACAATATGTACACTTTTAAAATAATACTCAATTTATAAACACTATGAATATATTGAAATGTAACAAGAATTAAAATAAGGAATGAGTATATTGTCGGGAACACATTAAATATAATTTTATATAGTAAAATTTCTAATAAAGCTGGTTTAGAATGGGTCTTGTAAGCTCAGATAACCCAAATTTTCCTACTTTATATACTTTAGATCTTTAATTATATAAACAAAACGGAACCCTAATCATTTCGTTGAACACATATATTTAACAAATGACAATGCGTAATTTTAGCTTGCAAAATCAAAATAAAATGCACAAAATCACCTTATGAAATAATTAATTACGAATGAATACGCTTTTTTTTCACATCGACATCTAGACGTTACTTAAATAAACTTAAACAAAAGGCTTATTCATTCTACTAAATGAGTACAAATAAACATCTTATTAAAGTCACCAACAAATGTAAATTCGGAAAAATGTGAAATTACCTTCACAAAGCACCAAAATAATCAATCGAACCTCCCTTTCGTTCTCAACGGCACTACAATGCACCTTTTGGTATTTAGTCGACGTAAACCAATGACTTCTTGTCACCTTTACAAAACCATACGCTACGACCACTTCTTTATCTCGTTAACGTTAATACATACACAAAATTATCTTACAGCTTCTTTACTTTCATTTACATAAAAATTATTAAGGCGTCGCCATATACAGCAAATTTTTCCTTTATCGTAATCGTAGGTCAGCTATGTACTTGAAATTAACACCTATAACCGGGACCTTTCACGATTGATCCCCAAACAAGATTGATGCTATAATCCATTCCAAAGAAATAAGGATTGGCACTTGCAATAACACCTAATCCAATTCTATGAACTCAAAAATATCTCTATTGACCACGATTGATCCCCAAACAAGATTGATGCTATAATCCATTCCAAAGAAATAAGGATTGGCACTTGCAATAACACCTAATCCAATTCTATGAACTCAAAAATATCTCTATTGACCGCGATAAACGATATAATAATCGGGGCAGGTGAAGTTTCCAAAATATCCCCTAAATAAGGGTAACGGAAAAGATTTCAAACGGTAGGCTTCCCTTACCTCGCCGGTAATAGCGCAATTAGGTTCCACCTTGCTTCAGAACACACTTCGAGTACGCGGCCGGGTCGCAGTAACTGGAGTCTTCACATTCCTACATCTAAGCCAAGACGGACCTCAACCTCCTTCAGTTTCAGCCATCTTGCATATCATCTCTCTTAAATCCTAATTAACCAATTACACAACTTCGTTACTTTATCATACGCGCCAAAAACGAAAAACAAAAAGATTAGTCATCTACTTAAACTGTACTCGAGACAGACATCATGTAATATGACCCGTTTCGTTAGAGAAGGCGACCCTAAAGTAACGTACTACACAACCATTTGTCTGTTAAACTACATGCTTATCAAACCAGCGACAAGCCGTCGCTTACGCTTAAAATCGCAAACAACTTTTCCTATAATTCTTTTGATACAAAGTAATAATTTTGATACGCAATTTAATTTTACAAGACGAAATTTCTGAATTCCAACCAACGGTAATTACCAATATTTAAAATAACGAGGACTAACGATTATATACACAATACTAATCTAAAATCTCTTTTCACTGAAATAGGAACACCCACATGCGGAAATGAATCGTAATTTTAGAAAAGAGTTCAATTTATTAAAGGTAGCCAAACTCAAAAAATACGTATATGACCTTCACGGACATGGAATTCTAAATTTTAATTTGTAATAAAAAAAACAAACATCTTCAAACGACAAAAAAATAATTTAATTAAAGCTTCCAAGAATGTATACTCTGTCACGTTGAACTTTCCTGAACTATACTTCAACAAATACTCGATAGTACCATTAAAGAATAAAAACTCCAACGCTGTTTCCCTAAAATGAAGCGTTTAAGTGTCAACGTCCATAAGTGCAAAAACATATTTCTTCTTGTTGATATATCCTCCCTCGAAGTTCCAACCATCAAAAGCAAACCATCCTGTATATTAAGCTACTTACAAGTTTTCAAGTGGAAGTTTTATTTCCGTTTTAATTTTAAATTAAAACGGAAAATTAAAATTTAAATGGGTGGGTGGGTGCGTACGTGCGTGCGTGCATGAGTGAGCGAGTGAATGAGTGCGTTCGTGCGTTCGTGCGTTCGTGCGTTCGTGCGTGCGTGCGTGCGTGTGTCACTATAAGAAATAATAAAACACAGATATCAGTATTAATACTGACGAAGGCAAGTCGCGATATGATAACATCAACTTTAATTAATTTACATATACCAATAAAAGAACATAATGCCCCTCTCCGGTTCGCTGAAAGATCTTTGATAACGTAAACCTTCGTTTGCGTCTGTGTTTACTTTAAATTTTGAGGTTACGATTATGTCAAGAGTGCGACAACGTGAAAATTATCGACAACTGAGTGAATTCAACAGAGGTCGCGTTATTGGCTTACGTGAAGGTGGTTTTTCATTCAGACAAATTGCTAATCGTCTTAACCGTAATCAATCCTCTGTAGTGCGGTGTTATTAAGCATGGTATATAGGTCAAGAACGTCGTAGAAGAGGAAGTGGACGGCCAAGACAGACAAATGTGATCCAGGACCGCCATCTCTGATTTGGAAACAAAGGACGTCCTGTAACCCTTCGTACAGTTTACCATCGAATTATAGCTTTTGGCTTGCAGTCCTATCGACCACATCTTGTACTTCCGCTGACGGCTCGTCATCAACAGCAACGTTTGGAGTGGTGTACCTTGCGACTGGATTGGGACGTGGATTGGCATAGGGTGGTCTTCAGTGACGAATCCAGATTCTACTTGGGAATGCACGATGGTCGCGAGAGGGTCAGACGTAGACTTGTAGAACGTCGCAATGTGCAGTTTTCTGTTGAGCGGCATGTGTTCCACGCTGTGGGATTGTGGTATGGGATGCTATTGTTTATGGAAGGTCTCAGTTGGTATTCATCCGAGTCAATATGAGTGGCCATCGATATGTTGATAAAGTGGTAGAACCCCATATCCTTCCACTGCTAGAGGACCCGATTGCCGTGGCCACCCAGATCACCCGACCTTTCGCCCATCGAACATGTGTTGGACATGATGGGTAGAAGACTCAAGCAATTAGCCGCTCCTCCACAGACATGAATTACAGATTGCCTGGGATGCAATACTTCAGGAAGAAATCGACCACCTGTTGAAATTCATGCCAAGAAAGGTGCGGGGGTGTGAAACTAATAGAGGTGGTCCAATACATTATTAATAAAAAATGCCTCTATCTTTTGTTTAATTTCTTTGAAATTTTAATCAACTACTACATTTGACTAGTTAAACATTTCTGCCAAGTTTGGTTCAAAAATTCCAACACCATCTTGGTGTTGCATTTTTTATGTCAGAGTATATATATATATATATATATATATATATATATATATATATATATATATATATATATATGTATATAGGCCCGAATGTGCTTACTGTTTTCCCTAAAACACTAATTTAAATTAAAATGTGTGCTATAAATACCTTTAAAAAATCACATCATAATATTAACATTATTTTAAATTGATATTTACATAGTAGATAAGGATTTTCAATCCGCCAAAGAGTTTTAAAATAAATAAGAATATTGGAGAGACTTTGGATTTGAAACTCAATTCCCATGCAAAATATCTGTACCTTACTAACTTTAAAATTTTATTACATTTCTAAAGCTAACTGCTTACTGAACGTCCGAAATGGACGCGAAATTCACATTTTTAGATAACTTTCTAGTAGTAGCTTATCATTTATCAATATACGCCACGTGTAAAAATTTTTGAAATAATTTATCCATTTGCATAATCAGCTACACTTATAGAGTTTATAGTATTAAGATTAATGTTTAGGTTGGTATTATTACCCGATAGAAGGTAACTAAATTCATTTTTTTGTTAAAGTTTCCTTACTTTGCTTTGATGCATCTTAATGTTTAATTATTTAACCCGGTGTGATTAACTGATGATTCCCTCATTTCATCAACAAACGTAGATTAATATTGAATTATTGACTAACGTATGTTAAAAAGTAGAGTTTTTACATTTCTAGAACTGTTGTATTTGAGCGTTGTCCTTTTAAGGTCCACTGTAAAGTTTGACAGCTCCGATTATTGAATTATCGTTGTGTACATGTTTTTGAAAATACCCTGTAACCCTAGAATACCAGACCTATTTTCAAACACGTAACTACCAGACCGCTGTAATTTTTACGTTATATTGCAGTATTTCATAAATTGTTTTGTAATAACAATTTTATTTAAAAAATGTTACGCATTTATTTATACTTTTATTTATCACAAAAAACAACAAAAATAAATTATGAAAGTGTTATGAATCAAGGCAGTTAATACTACAATTTCCACGATGTTCGTCGCATGTATACTTCTTGCATATAGAACAAAATGTGGTGGTCATTCGACGCAACCGACTGGGGCAAAAAAAAACAAATAGTGTGTCGTTTTTCAGCTTGGATCGGAGCATCGGCTGGAATTCCTTCTTTGAAAATATCGCATATGTCACGAATACTTCGCCTCAAAGATGGTATATTTTTTCGGAGCTCTAACCACGGCTTGATCAGTGTATTGGATACACTCAACAAATATTCACGGCTTTTGGTTTTGTCGATAATTATCGAAACAATATATATCATAAGGGTTGACTGAAATAATTTTCAGCATATCATAAAAAATTGCCATAGGCCAACGTCTAATTTTTCGAGCACAATTCATGCTTCCGCACAGTTGATCAAATGTGTCAACACCTCCCTTTCCGGCGTTGTAGGAATGAATTATATCTGGCTTGTATGTGACGTCATTCAATGATGATACTTCGTGAATTGTTGGTAGAAATAGAGTGCCAGCTGGTTCTTCATCGGTATGTGTGCTGGTCAAAGCAGAACATTGACGTGTCTGGTTTTCTCCCTTTAGTTATCAGCATTTCAGAGAGAATGTTTTTTTATATTTTTCCTTAGAGGCCCTATTACAGTTAAGTGTTAAGTTATAAGGATCCTGTAATAACTCATCCGTTAGCTCTACAGAGGTAAACCTGTCGTCCATGGTTACATTTGTGTTGCTAATGCGAGACCTCAAATGTCGGTTTTTTTCAAGATATGGACTGGCGTTAATCATATATTTTGTCGAAGAATCACATACCATCGTAATTCTGATGCCATGTTTGGCGGGTTTGTTACGTATTCGAAATCCGCAACATCCCCGAAATGCTAATAATTGCTCTTCTATGGTGATGCATGCAGTTAGTGTATATGATTCCTTACATATCTTTATAAGCAAATCCCATAATTCATGTATAACTGCGAAGGGATCAGTTTCTAATCTTTAAGTCCTTGTTTGCTTCTCATCTAATCAGCGACAAACCAGAAGAAACATGAAGCGGCTTCGACTCATAACGGCGACTATCAAACCTTATTTCCTAGTTATTTCCACAACTGCATTATCATTATTTATAAATGATATCAGTTGTCCATTCGTGTTCCTACTCTCCAGAATTCTACTATAAATACCCGACCACCTCGCATATTATTACATTATTATTATCTCTCGACTTCTATATACCTGTTTTAACATTTAACTTTGTATTCATATCAGACCTGCATCCTTAATTGTACCTAAATCTGATTTACCTCTCCTGCCAGAACATACCAGTCTCCCGAATTAAATAACCAAACCTGCCACCCCTTGTACACACTGCAAACAGCCACCACTAACGTTCCTTAATTCCACGTTATCATAACCTCCTTTGTCGGAGTATCGATCGATTTTGGATGGTGCTCGTAAAAATTATGATAGTCTGGTATTTCAGGGTTAAGGTAATGACAACTAGCATTTGCACCTACATGTGGTAGTTTGTTATGCACTGACGTGGTATGTACTACTTGGTTTTTATACCTACTTATCCCTTTTTTGAAAATTTGATGTGCTGCATAAAGAGTGTAAAAATAAGTGATGTTCATTTATATTCATATGTAATTTAGAGAAAGTTAACATGGTTTAGTTGCTATAGATTTCTTTCTCCTTTAAATATATTCAGAATGCACTCGAATATCATAAATTTCCAATGTAACTTTGTTACGCGGTAACTTAATTTTGAAGATTTTAAGTAAAAAAAGGGAGAGGTCGCTCTTGGGTGAAAAAAATGTAAGAAGGAGAAAAAACTGATTTCTGGTTTATAAAGTTTTCCTTTTGATAAGAAAGATATACCTTAGGGTTATTTCTAAATTTAATTGAAGACTTGGTAGATCAATTGACTGTTTCTTTTGCGTACCTAATACCAAGTCAAAATAGGGGTTGAAGTCGTCATAAAACTGGAAACCGGCGCGAGAGTATTTGAAATGGCACGATAGGGGATCAAATGCATAATTACGATAGTTCACAGCCTGCTCAAAATACTCAGATAACTTGCTTACCTATACGTAATCTCTGCAGGCGGCTCTAGGACTATCAGATCTTTCGCCAAAATGTTTGCACGCTTAACTAAAATAATTGCGCGACGCAAAATCAATCACTAATTTGAAAAAAAAAACAACTACGTAAACTAAACACAGATATCCAACTTTCAAAATATTCAAACGATGGAATAATAATAGGAGGTGACTTCAGTTGTGCGCTAGAACCATCTATTTCTGTATTATAAGTGTGTTGTAACTGTGGGTTCCTATTAGTGGAGTTGATCGGCCTATTTCCACAGTTTATGCTTTTTGAGCGCGGCGTTTCGGAATCGGACTCTGCTTCCGTCATCAGGCTTAGTCCTGAGAGGGACTGTTTTCGCACTTGAGTCGAACAACGTCCGCAAGGGCGAAATAGAAAGATCAAGAATCGCTGAACATGTCTGGAACGAAGACCACCACATCCAATGAGATAACATACAGATAGTGGCAAAGGACTCGTCGAAAACTCAAAGAAGCCACATACATCTCACTAGCAGAAAATCCAATAAGCCAAGCTAGTGTAGAAATGAAACCCATATGGATTCCAATAATACGCAAAGAGCTTAAGCGCAATACACCTGCGCAAGAAGTTACTGCGCAACATGCACAATAAACTTCTGCGCAACCACGAAAAGTTTAATATATATATATATATATATATATATATATATATATATATATATATATATATATATATATATATATATATATATATATCGGATTACTCCGTGGCTCAGTGGCAAAGGTGTCAGACTAGTAGGTGAAAGGTACCAGATTCGAATCTAAGAGTAGTCAAGTGCTTGGGAAAAACTTATATATAACATATGAATTCGACTCAAGTGCGAAAACAGTCCTTCTCAGGACTAAGCCTGATGACGGAAGCAGAGTCCGCTTCCGAAACGTCGCGCTCAAAAAGCATAAACTGTGGAAATAGGCCGATCAACTCCACTAATAATCTATTGTTGCGTTACGTTACTAAAAAAATTCTATATTTAAAGCAATTTCACTGCAAGAAACAAAAAAAAATTAAAAAATTACCGCCTTAATTCTGTACACAACCACTTGAAATCAGATTTCTCAAATCGCAATCAATTACGTTCAATTCAAAAATAAAAAAATAATACAGTAATTGTTTTATTTAAACTAAACACAATGTAATGACGTTAATTCGAAGACCAAATTAAAAATAAAAATTAAAAATACGTTACGTCGAATGCTGTGTAATAATAGGTTCACATAAAGAAAAACGCAAGTCCTATAACCGAAGTATATGCAATGTAAATAAAATCGGATACAATATTGTTTACTATGGGAGTTGCATCAAATAGTTTACTAAATTGGCTGTGACCCTTCTACGGCCGTTTAGTAGACATAGCAAAATAACAAATATGGAACACTCAAATAAATTTAGGTGATTAATGAATCTTAAAAATTTAAACGATAAAATAATCGAAACTTAATCTCCAAAAGAACAGTGCGTTTACGCGTTTGTACATAGAAATAACATGAATGAAGTACACACAAAAATTTATTTAAGTTTGTCAACCACAACAGTAGAACCTTCCGCCGCCATAATTGTATTCTAATAAGAGGCCCTAGTCTCGCAAGGCATAGATGCCGTAAGACTGAAAATTAAATATGAGTGAAAATGTATTTTTTTAAGTTAACATCTCTATTAAAATTATTACAGGTAAGTCTAAAAATTAAATACGTATGAAAAATGATTAAATCGTATTATTGATAGAAGCAGATGGACTTCGCATTTTTTAAAGCTGGTGTCTATCTAACATAAAGTTTATATATCATTCTGCCGGGAATAACTTTTTTTGTTTTTACAATGTGATTTATTTTTTGTAATGCGTTTATTATAAAAGATATTGCATAATTGTAATTAAAATTATTATTACATTTCTTTTAATTCCTATCTACAGATTGTGACTTTTACCTATACGAAAATTTATTTATACATAGTTTATATTATTTCACTTCGATGTCGTTAAAATAAAACGAGTAATTCAGTTATACCTAATTAGTTTACTTACTGCAATAACATGCTTTAAAATGATTTTACATATAGAATGCATTTATTAAGCTGTTATACAATGCAATCGGAAAGTAACAACCACTTATTGACATCGTGTTAGATGAATGTGTTTTCGTGATAGGGTTTATTATAAGGGAGACTGCATAATTGTTATTAAAATTATTGTTACATTTCTTTTGAACTCCATTTAAGGGTTGTGGCCTTTACATATATACGAATTTTATTACAACAACATTCTTATTTTTACCTTGAGAAACTCACCTTCAACATTATACATAATTAAAAATGAGTAATTAAGTTGCCATGCTTTAAACGATTCCTACCTTGAGAACGTTAAATTATGTGTACAAGCAGTCAATTGTGGTTAGTTGGTTTTAGCAAAGTATAAGTTAGTCCAATCAGTATTTTTAAGCTAGTTTTCGCGAGCTGTAAGTTATGATTTGATTGATTGATTTGGTTGACTGATTGATTGAGATCGATCTGATCTGATTGTTTGATTTGATCGAACGTGATTTGTTTGGGATTGATCTGCTTAATTGATTTGATTAATTTGATTCATTGATTTGTTTGTTTCACAAAGAAACGAGAGAGAGAGAGAGAGAGAGAGAGAGAGAGAGAGAGATGAGAGAGAGACGAACACGATCATCCTCTATTACAGAAAACATTCATTAGTCTTCATACCGCTAGATGGCATCACAAACAATCCTAATTAGTCCTAGAAGTATACCGCTAGGCGGCGCCGCTTCTACTACAGAAAACATTCGCTAGTTTAAAAATATACCACTAGATGGTACCACAAAGAAAACCTTGGTTACCCCTAGAAATATAACGCTAGGTGGTGCCACCTTCATTACAGAAAATATTCATTAGCCATACACAACTAGATGACGACACAAATTCAAATTTCCCAACAAGGGGCCACTACAGGAGGGCGCTGGCCCTAACACAAGTTCCTGTCTGTCTTATAAGTTAGCAGTAGGTCTCTTATTAGAATACAAGTTCAAATTTCTCACAATAAGTAACTAAAATGTAAACACCTAAGTACAAATTCAAATTCAAACTTCCCGCCAGGGGACCAGGGGCTAAGACCCGAAAGCAACTTGCGAAGACCTATGTTTCTCTTACAAACTAGCATTAGGAACTCTTATTATAATATAAGTTCAAATTTCCCCATGTAGATGGCTCCACTAAGAAATTCAAATTTTTGGTGGTGGTGCGAGAGCCAGAGAGTAAGTTGATAAGCCCTACATATGTCTTACAAGTTAGCATTATACCCTTCATTACAACACAAATTCATATTTCCAGCCATTACCTGCAGAGACTTACAAATTCAAATTTTTCGCCAATGGGGCCTCGACAAGGCGGTAGAGCTCCGAGAGAAAGTTGCGCAGCCCTACACCTGTCTTACAAGTTAGCATTAGGCTCAATATTATGATAAAAATTCAAATTTTTCCGCCAACGGTACCACGACAATACACGAAGGCCCACGAACAAGTTCCGATCACGACAAGGGGCGAAGACCAGAGAACAAGTTGCGACGCCCTACACCTGTCTTACAATCTCGGTTATGTTCGGAGAGGGTTGTAGTGGGGTCGCCGAAACAGCCTTCGCCAAAAGCCTCGCGTGGCAAAATTTTACCTATATGAACCGTAAAACCAACAGCTGTAATGCATATGTGTAACCATTTAATGCATTTATTTTCTGTTTAGACCTTGTACACATAATTTTAACTGTCGACGTTCAATATTTACTTTTAATTAATGTGTATTAACTAACGTTTTAATGCAATTCTATTTTCCACTTAAACCATGAGCGTATAATTTAGCAGTCGACCTTCAATATATTACGTTTAATTGATAGCACTATTAAAGGGAGTACACAATGAAGCGTAAAACAGACTATAATGCATATGTGAAACCATTTATCGTATTAATGCATTTTATTTCTGCTTAGACCTTGTACACATAATTTAACGTTCTCAAGGTAGAAATCGTTTAAAGCATGACAACTTAATTACTCATTTTTAATTATGTATAATGTTGAAGGTGACTTTCTCAAGGTAAAAATAAGCAAGTTGTAATAAAATTCGTATATAGGTAAAGGCCACAACCGTCAAAAGAAACGTAATAATCCCCGGCAGAATGATATTTAAACTTCATATTAGACAGACATAAACACCTGCTTTAAAAAATACCAAATTCATCTGCTTCTATCAATAATACGATTTAATCATTTTTCATACGTATTTAATTTTTAGGCTTACACTACCTGTAATAATAGACATGCTAACTTAAAAAAAACAGGAACGAAGCCCGCGAACAGATTCCCGTATTACAAGACTAGGGCCCCTTATTAAAATGCGACCCCCAATGCATAAATAAATTTTTCTTATAGGTAAAAGGTCACAATCTGTAGATGGAATTAAAAGAAATGTAATAATAATTTTAATAACAATTATGCAATCTCCTTTGATAAAAATAACCCTAATTAATAACAGATTAAATCTCTGTATTCTCATCTGAAAAAAATACGATCCCCGCGTGGGAAAATAAAAAATGGTGACCAAAGGTGTTCCAAGGGTGACGTCACAAAAAACAAAATGGTGGCGGAAGGTGTCCCGGTTGTACTCACAACAATAAAAAACACAAAAATGTTACCTTACTTGGGAAGGCCATTTTGTTACACAGACACCTATGATGGACTCAGAGGACGACCTCGTCAAGAGCATTGATGCTTGGCTACGCTCGCAACTTCCAGGAGCAGACAGCTAGTAAATGCTTCCCTTTCAACTCGCGTTTGATTCAAATTTCAATTTATAGTGTGTACACTAATATTTAAATTAATAGGAAATTCGTTCACTTTACTTTACTTTACTCTAGTTGAATAGTTCTTAATATTTTTAAATTATTATAATTTAAAATTAATCAAGTTGCTTTGGTATGTATGAATCCTTGCGGTATTGCAGGTTCACATTCCATTAATATAAGTAATTTGATTGTAATCTCATTATATTTAGAATTTACACCAGCTCTACATACATAAACACAAAATTTACATCGACTGCCGCTTGTATCTCGATGGCGGAGATGGTTAGCGCGGTACTCTAGCAAAGTACAGGTCGTAGGTTCAAATCCTACTCGAGGTAAACTTTTTATTTGTGTATTTAATAAAATTAATAATAATTTTTAATTACTTTATATTTTTAAATTACGAAAAGTTTCATTTTATTTACGGTAGGTTATTTGTTTTATAGCGCAATGTGAACTGGACGTTAGAAACTTTGGAATAAACGTTGTTTTTTTCGCTCAAAAGCGAAGACTTCTCCAGAGAATGACGAAAGCACTTGGTATGTTAAACACTAAACGCCTTTCTGGATCTCGATAAGCCCCATGGGTCAACTGCACAAGACTATAAACTGGTCTCGTGAAGGATGAACACTTATATGATCCCTTATTTGGAATGTGAGGGGATGAACACCCTGCTACGAGAGTTCCTTCAACACAAACCTTGCTCAACGTTGTTCCGCGGTAAAACTACGTCACCGTAACGATAACCTTAGCACTTCCGAACCTAAACCACCACTGCTCCTGTGAATACTTTCACTTGTCGCCACGTTGGTATTTTTAACCCCCTCCATTTAATTAGTCAAGAAAAAGGTACTGGAATTTTGAAAGTACGCGTATCAACGAAGTCAATCGTCAGGAGAAATTGCATCGTCCACAACACCTCGAAACCTTATCTAAGTAATGGGCACATGGTGAATTGAAATTTTGTTAGCAACGCTAGCTTTTTCTGCGGAGTACTTAATGACGAATTACATTTTCCTATTAAACTTTTATTTTACTCTGATCAACCACAAAAGCTTCACCTTTTGGTTTTAGAAAATAAAAAAATCATAAACCTATTAAATACGTAAACGACAAAAGAAAACGTTACAATAGAAACTTCTCCCATCATCCATGCACCCATACATCCAATTACGAGAATCTATACTACATTTAAGATGTTCGCTACTAACAAATAATTTACAAATTGGAAATTTATCGGCAAATCTTGATAAAATCATGGACACATGACACTAATTGAAAATTTGAAAAATCTTCCGCCACTAATTTTTATTTATCTTCTAGATCTATTTTACCTTGCACTAATGGTTTTTTTAACTCTGATGTCCCCACTCAACAATTTAAAAATATTATTTCCTTATTTATTTAGATTGCTGCTGATAATAAGCAGTATATTTTTACCCCGGTTTCCGAAATTAAATTTAGACACTGGATAAAGTATTTCCGTTTTAGGTTCGGAAGCTCTTGATTTACTTAAAAACAATTAGGAACATAAACCTAATATTTCTTCTTTAGTACGAGGTCTCTACTGCTGATAGTCAACTTCAACAAGTTACTTATGTAATTAATCTTTCGGTTGGTTTTAATAATGTTGAACAGAGAAATAATCTTTACGTATAGCTTCATATTAGGAATGGATATGTGTAAAACATTAATACGATTAAAATGTTATGGGTCGATCTTCTCAGCATTTTGAAGAACTTCAGCTCATTTTGGTTGCCTTTCCGAAACGTCAATAGTTTTTCACCACACTAAAAATAGCAATGATCGACCAATTACCAGTCTTCTATTTTATTCCTTACTGGGTAATATTTATTACGAAATCGTAAATTAATTGTTTTCAAAACATTTAATAACTGATTAAGCATAAGTATACTACTAAATAGTTGTAAGGTACGTAACCAGCAGCAAATAAATTAGCAATTCGTTCCTGAAGATGGTTTTTTCTTCTTTGGTTGTATGTCTAGCGCGCACACACACACACACTTGGCGAACTGATGACCCGCCTTCACGTATTTTTTATCAGCTGATCTCGGGCACCGAAAACATCTTCCGTTCTGCGGTAAACTGTCTAGGGCATGGCAAGTAACTTCACCTCTAGCTTCAGTAATTACCAACCCTCTAGAAATGGCATCCACTTTGTGCTGGATAATCTACAGTCCTGAATTTTGCGACCGTCTTTATCAGACACAATTCCTTTCCCAAACTTTTTGGAAACATTTTCCGGCCGGATTTACGGTCAGATTTCTCGTCAATGAGTTGAAATATACTGTTATCGACTATCCCATCATACCTTGACGGCAACTGTAAATTCTAACGCATTTACCTAGAATACCAGCGCCTGATTTTGTGGATTATAATATAATATTATCTCCTGTTTATCGTCCCTGATATTCACACCTTTATGCGCAGATGATAAGGTTGTTATAAAATTTTCTTTTTGTGATGTTATGGTGTAAACTGGCAGTAGAATGGGCTAAAGGGTAAAATTGAGATTTGCGCGACTAGCTCGGGGTTGGGGTGGGTTCGGTGTTACTAAATTTTGCGCACCCTAGTATAGCTTGCCATAAATAAGACACAATAGGGGTTGGGGGTTGACAAAAAATCGGAAAGGACGTCAGAGTATTTGAAATGAGACAATCACGGTTGAAATGCTTAATTACGTAGGTTTACAGCCCGCTTAAATACTCAAATAACTCGCTTACCTGAAAGTAATCATAGGTGGTCTGGGACCATACCTGAAACGCTACAATATTATCGCACGCATACCTAAAGTACTTGCATGCAGCAAAATCAGTCACTAATCTGATCAAAAACCATAATTCTATTGTTACGTTACGTGGTACTTAATAAATCTGGATTTCAAACAAATTATACTACCAAGAAACGAAATCATTTTAAGTCAATTTACAACCAATTGAGATTAGATCAATCAATCCGCTATAAAATATGCTCATATTCATAAAAAATAATGCATTAGCGTATCAACTTTTAAATGCTACATTAGAATTGAATGATCAATTGTTAAACTTTCGAACGTAATTACTTTCCTTAAAATAAACACAAAAAATATTGACATTGCTTCAATGATTATATTTTCATAAAAAAAACACTTAAAATGCGCGTAAATAAGACGCTGTATGAGCAATTGGGTTCTCGTTAAAAAACACAAGTGCATTAACAACAGATGTAGAATATGAATAAACCACCATCGAGATATCAACACAATCGTTAGTAGTGAAATAGGGTAGGTTCTGGCTCAGTTCAAAGTCACTCGCCCTAATGCTTCGTATATGGAGAATATAGAGAATCTCCATGAAAAGAGTAAGTGTGTGAGTGAGAGAGAGAATGTTTGGAGCTCTTGGAGCCAGTTCAAACTTTTGGCGTGAAATTTTTGGAGCTGTTCAAAGTGAAAAAATCTAAAAATAGATATTCCAAGGTCATCATATTTGCAATTCTTAGAAATCTAAAAATATAATCAGTTCATGGGGAGAGACAAGAATTTTTCAAGGTTGGTGGTTTTCAAGGATACTATTTAAAAATAGATATGTCAAGATCATCATCATATTGCAAATCTTAGAAATCTAAAATAGAATCAGTTCATGAAGAGGGAGCAGCAATAATTTTTCAAGGCAGGTGGTTTTCAAGGATACAGATGTTTTTTTTTATGATTGTGGACCTGAACAGACTAAGTTTGGCCTATCGTGCTAAATTATAACAAAAGGCTGGGGGTATGCGCATACACGATTTAGAATTAACAGAAATGAAAGTAGTACGCATGATAAGAAGAGGAAGCAAAGAAAAGAAAGTATTAAGTATTGATGAAAGAAAGAAGAGGTTGGAGGATTTACTAAAGAATTAAAAGAGATAAAACTGGATTTGGAATGTTATGAAATGAAAAGAAAAATTAAGGACCTTCAGCTCAGCGAGGCAGAGGGATGTGAAATTAAATGTTTGGTCTTTTAAAAATTAGTTTGAAATAAAAAAAATATCTAGATTGTTTTAATGATTCGTTTTAATAATGTATCGTAAACTGATGTAGTTCTGTAAACAAAGCTGCATTTACGTTATCTCATGTATATTAAATTACTAATAACTTTCGCACCTAAGGTTTAGATTAAGTTCAATGGCACTAAGATTTATAGTCTTCTTTTTTAATTTAGTTATTTACTTATTTCATATAAAATGAGTTTTGTTTTTACTTTACCTCCATTAGGATAACTAAAAAACAATTGTCGGATACAACAAAACACACACACACACACACTCACTCACTCACACTCACACTCACACTCACACACACACACACACACACACACACACACACACACACACACACACACACACTCACACTCACACTCACACACACACACACACACACACACACACACACACACACACACACACACACACACACACACACACACACACACACACACACACACACACACACACACACACACACACACACACACACACACACACACACACACACACACACAATGATCTGTCTGCTTACTGACAAAAATGGTTTGAAATGTTAACATGTATACATATACTCTACGTCCTTAAATCAAAACAAGTACAAACTTTAACAGGAAATCTTACTTCCAATGAAGTATATACGTTACTTCACCTTCAGCGATAATCAAGATGTGATTGAGCCTAATTGTGCAAAATCCAACTCTACTTTTAATGCTTTATTTGCACTTTTATTAAAAAATAAACAATTTAATATACAAGCTGCATTAAATTTGAATATTTAAAGAAAATACGCTAACGCATTTTAAATTGAAGAAAAAGCAGTGTCTTTCATGTGTGTGTGTGTGTGTGTGTGCGTGTTTGTTTTAAATAACAATAAGAAGCAACCGTTCTCCTTTCTACGGAGAATTTAATAAATGTGCTTTACTGAATTAATGATTCAACTGAAGAAATGATGTGGATTTTAATTTTTTCAAACAAATGAAAACGGGGGAGCGGTATTATTCTCATATTTAGAAAAAAATAAATAATGAGCAACAATTCGTGGCTAATAGTGTCAGCTATAAAAAATGAAAATTTTCACTCTATAGGTAGTTATCGCAAATGTTTAAAAATTTTAAAGTGAAGAAAAACAGTATCTTTCATGTGTTAATGTTTTAAATATCAATAAAAAGCTACCATTCGATTGAAAAACAGTATTTGCGCATGTGATTTTGAATAGAAGCAGTAGTTATAACTTGTACAAAATGTTCATGAGTGCTTTAATATGTAAAGGTGCTCCATTCAAAGCGTTGTATATAATGTATTCCTTTTGCCCAAGAATTTTAAGTTAACTTTTTTTGAAATATATTCACACGTTTACTTATTTATTTACACTTGTTGAATATTTTCCAGGCGCTTCAGTTTGATTATTACTATATACGTTTGCAGTAGTAGTAGTAGTAACCGCTTGATGCCCCATTTTTTTGTTAACGTTAACAGATTTTCCATGTATATAGACAGTGTGAATATTCATTCATTCATTCATTATCTAGTAATAGTAGTCACGATGGCTTCAACTAACAAAAAATCCAAACTATCATTCAAGAAGAAATGTAATGTATTACATGATATCTTGGTGCCATGTTCGAGCCGGCAGCAGCAGCTATCGATACCTTTAATTGAAAATATTCCAATTATCTCTATAATAGATAGCGATGTTAAGAATGGCTTATCTCGCTATAATGAAGAGTAAGTACCGTCAATCGGGGTGAATCGGGACAAAAGTTGTTGAATCGATAATTCGCGTCGATTTCGCAAGAGGCGATGTTTTTAGGATGCATAATAAATGTAATCGGCGCGGGAGGCATACTCGCGTTCGAGATCATGTTCAACGTGCAGTATTGTTGTAATGGTGGTGGAGTACAGGTGCGGAAGAATTGTGGATCGTTTGTTTACGTGTTGCATGTGCTTGAAAACTTCCTTAGGAAAAGGCATTTATACTAACAGGTTAGGTTCGGTTTTTTAATATGTTATACCTTGGAATAATCTTCATATGTTATGTGTTTGTTGATGTGTTTATTTCATTTAGTTTGTTTTTAATTAATTTTTTTATAATTTTTGTTACTTTTAGGGGTGAATCGGGAGAATGCCCAGAAAATATAAAAAACGACCTGGTAGCAGGGTTTACCAAAATTATGACCCAAATTTATTTCAAACGGCCTTGAGGCAGTTTAGAAGAGGTCAAATAAGCCTTAGAGAAGCAAACGAAATATTTAACATACCAAAATCAACGTTGCAGAGACATGCTAGCAAGGATGTGAAAAAACAAGAAGGACGAACTATTTTAAGTGCTAATGAGGAGATCAGGCTTGTTGAATTAATTACAATTATGGGAGAATGGGGCTATGCTTAAGAAAAAATTGATATCCGCTATATAGTCAGGGGCTATCTTGATAGAGAGGGAATTAAAGTCGCTAAATTCAACAGCAATTTACCAAGTCCCGACGGGGTTAACTTATTTTATTCTAGACATCAACAAGCCCTTACAGTCAGACTTTGTGAGAACATCAAACGGTCTCGTGCGTCCATAATTCCCGACATAATAAACAACTTCTTTGACAATCTGGCAGAAGTTCTACAAAACGTTCAACCTCAATCCATTATCAACTACGATGAAACTTGCTTCGTTGATGATCCAGCGAGAAAATATGTAGTGGTGAAAAGAAAAAGACGACATCCAGAGCGCATTATCGACTCGACGAAATCTGCGACTTCAGTAAGTTTTCAATAAGCGCATCGGGCGAGATGCTTCCCCCTTTCGTGGTCTATAAAAGTGAACATATTTATGATACCTAGACAGAGAATGGCCCAAACGGAACACGGTATGGTAGAAATAAAACTGGGTGGTTTGATCGAGCACTTTTCGAAGACTGGTTTATAACTATTGCACTCCCCTTTCTAAAAAAGCAGCCAGCGCCGATAGTTGTAATTGGGGACAACCTATGTAGTCATTTATCATATGGAGTGGTAGAACTTTGTGAGGAAAATAACATTCGGTTTTGTCTTCTACCACAAAATTCAACACATTTGACCCCGCCGCTTGATATGGCTGTGTTTGGGCCCTTGAAGAAAAGTTGGCGCAAGGTCCTGCAAGAGTGGAAAAAAATATAAAGGATCATTACCTAAACAGTATTTCCCTAGGTTGCTAAATTCTGCCATAAGCAGATTAGATACTATGCGTGCAAATATTATAGAATTATTTGCTGTAACCGGAATTAACCCACTAGATAGAACCCAGGTAACAAAACGTCTGCCACAAAGAACAGGGCGCATGAAAGAAGTTGATCCCCAAGCTTGGACAGCGTCTGTTGAAGAATTACTGAACGAGAGTAGAAGTGTATGCAAGTCACAAGGAAAAAGGAAATTGCTGTTGACCCCGGAAAAAGTGTTGCCACTACAGCATTTCCACAAACGCCGCAAGCTGGACCATCAACCAGTACAGCTGTGGAAGACTTCGTGGACTTTTATGATCAAGATGAAGTTGAACCTGACATAAGCTCCGAATCTGAAATCGATAAGGAAAACGAAGAAGAAGAGGATAACCTAGGAAAAGTGGCCAGTTTGAAACCAATAAGGACAAGAAATTCTTTGTTGGTCAAATTCAAAAACTAAACGATATTGAAGTTAAATTTCTACGTCCCAATAGGAAAAAGAAAAATATTTTTATCTTTCCTGCAATGGACCACATAAGTGTTATAAATTTATGTCAAATTGTAAAAAAACAGCCATCACCAACTAAACTAAGACGTGGTGGATATGAGTTCCCAACTCATTTAAAACTTAAATCTTATTATTTATAAGTGCCTTTGTTTTATATTTTGTTACATAATGTGCCTACCAAAGAAACAATAAAAAGACCTTTTTCATGGAAAAATGCTTTTCTCCGATCATATTTCTTTTTTTTTAAAGCTTAGTGTCCCGATTGACCCCGTTAGAGGGGTTACTTGCATTTTAAATGCAAAATAAATGGGTGTCCCGATTCACCCCTTTTGAGGGGTCAGTCGGGACACTAACAAAAATATTTTTTTAACTTCATCGGCAGACCAAAAAGATACTTCTCTTCACGTTTCAATAGAGTCTGCCATCTAGAACAATATTCCCAATTTCTGATTTATTTCGTTATTTCTGTCAGAAGTTATCATTAAAAAATACTAAAAACCGTCTCGATTCACCCCGATTGACGGTATATGTTACTTAATTTAGTTCTCATTTTACTGATTATTCCATTACTATTTTCAAAATTACGCCTGCAACGACTGTCATAGCAACTCCAGTACCACTACAATATGAGGGGAGAATTTGACACTAACCGGAACACCTGACCAGGAAGCTGGAACACATAAGACCGAGTATCTTCCCAGTATCTTGGAACAGTTTAAAATTAAAAGTGTTAAGTGTTTGCGTCAAATGTTTAGCCTGTATATACAAAGTGTCGGAAGTGTCCCGTGTGGAGCGCCTAAGTGTCGAATTAGCAAAAGCTACAAATAATTTAGAGAAAATAAGACTGGATATAAGAAGTGCTGTTTTTATTTAATTTGAATATGCAGTGTCGTCATGTATAAAAAAAGTCAAGAATTCAAAAAAAAAAATGTGAAGTGGTTGTAATAATTTGTAGGAAAGTGTGATAAAATATAGTTAACTTGCAAACACTTGATTAATACATTTTAGACGTTTGTTCATTTTTTTTTGTAGTTTCTCTCTAGTTTTTTAATTTTAAATATGTAGTGTTGTCACATATAAAAAGGACAAAAATTTAGGAAAAAAATTGTGAAGTGGTTGTAATAATTTTTATAAAAATTATGTGTAAGAATGAACAGTTTAACCTCACTTTTTTTTTATCACTTAGAAACACTATAATTAATTTCACTTAAAACGTTTGTAATTGTATATAATCTTTCTATTTAAATCTAATATCAACTTCCAAACACTGTTTTTCACTTTGAAAAGTTCTCACAACACTCGTATATGATCGTTAACTTTTACTACATTTAGGTCCATAAATCTGTCACTTTCACAATAATTCCAGTTCTGCTGGATAATGTTAATTCTAAAGTAAGTAACAAATGTATTTAAAACGATGCGCTGACCTGAGTAGTGATATAGGGTAGGTCACTCGTCTTATGCTTTGTAAATGGAGAATATGGCGAATTTCCATGTAAATAGTAAGTGTGCGAGTAAGAGAGAGTGTTTGAAGTGAGAGAGAGAATGTTTGGAGCTATTGAAGCCAGTTCAAACTTTTGGGCGGGAAATTTATAGAACTGTTCAAGGTGATCTAAAAATAGATATGTCAAGGTCATCATATTGCAATTCTTATAAATCTAAAAATAGGATCAGTTCATGGTCGGGAGAAACAAGAATGTTTCAAGTTTGGTGGTTTTCAAGGATACACACAGATGTATAATAAAAGGCGGATGCGCGATTCAGTAAATCAGAATTAGCAGAAATGAAAGTAGTTGCAGTACGCATGATAAGAAGAGAAAGAAAAAAAAAGGAAGTATTGATGAGAGAAAGAAAGAAGACGTTGGAGAATTTACTAAAAACATTAAAAGAAATAAAACTGGATCTGGAATGTTATGAAATGAAAATAAAAATGAAGGATTTTCAGCTTAGCGAGGCAGGGGGATGTGAAATTAGATGTTTGATCTTTTAAAAGTTAGTTTGGTGTAAAAATTCCATTTGGATTGTTTTTATGATTCCTACCAGAGGTTCATACTTAAAATTATTCTGGGGTATAATTTACTCTGAATGTTATCAAAAAAAAAAAACGTTTGAATTTATTAATACACGATTTCATTCGCACGAAAAATGCATTTTTTGTTTGTTCGAAATAAAAAAAAATTATCTGGATTTTTTTGGATGTAAAATTTTCTTTTAACTTTTTTTACCAGATGTAGATGCTCATGATGAGAATTGTGAACCTAAAGTACTTCTGTAATCACTTAAATTATTATTAATTTTTACATACCAGTTTTAATAAATAGATAAGTAAATAAAATATTTGCTGCAAGTTCATTGCTGAATAATCGGCAGTGTGTGCTGCATATTTTTGTGTTGTTGGATACAGTTTTCAAGGTAACTGTGAGTGAGGCTATACCAAGTAGTAGTAATATTGTTAATTTAACAAGACGTATTATTTCATTGTTGAAAACAAAAAACGAATTTGTAAAGCACATCCGTATAATTAACACTAATATTAAGCTGTTGCAAGATATAATTCAAAATAAAATTTATTTAGAGGCAAATGAAAATTCGTTTAAGCTCGAAAGCAATTTATCATTGTTAAAGTGTTATCTGAGAGACTTAAACGGTTAGAGAACGCTTCCGAGAAAACAGGTAGTGGAATTGTCACTAAAAAACGTACACGCAAATTAGGTTGGTACTCTCTAGATTCATGTTTTAATGGTAGGTTACCTACGGAAATTATAGTCAATATAGCAAACCTCAAGGGCCCTCTTATTTTTTTACAAAATGCGTACAATAGTTTTGCACGAAAGGTTAAATTAATGCTAAAGCAAACGATGGTAAAGGTGAATGTGGTTTTAGCCTGCAATTTCATGCAATATCAAGATCATGTTATCGAGTTGAAGACTTGCCATAAAAAATTATGCCATTGATATTGCAACCAATTTACGTCAGTGGTATAATGAAAACGTTTATTGTAAATTACCACAAAAATTATAGGAGTTTTCCGAAAAGGTTTCCGGTTGGGCTGTTTTACATTTAAAGGTGAATATTAATAGCTATGCTCCATTTAGAGGTGGTCTTGCGACATACGTTAAAGTACCTTCCCTCATAGCAGTAAAGTATGCTGTAGTGAATGTTAAAAATGAACGAATATTGCTTCCGCTGTTTCGGCATTATATTCAGTACAAAATCATTCAGATAGAGTTTATAGTTATCCTCATTTTATACATGTTTTGAATTATGATTCAATTCGCTTTCCCATTAAACTAGATGATACTAAAAAATTCGAGAAATTAAACAACCTTCCCATTAATTTGCTTTGCATTCAGGGGAAAGGTATAGTACCGCTAGTTTTAAGTGAAAACCAAAATAATGTCAGGGAACCTATAAATCTCTTAATACTTCTACCAATTATCATTCTGCAGGTTATTACTGATGCTAGTAATACAAAAAATAATACTGTTTATTATTTCACGTGGATTAAAAATATGCCGGCTCTTTCTTCTAAACAGCTATCTAATAAGCAGTGCAAGGAATTTATTTGTTATCGATGTTTGAACTACGTTTCTTCAGATGACCTTCTACAAAAGCACGTCTTTCAATGTCATCAACTTAATTGATGCTCAGTTAGGCTGCCTACCGAAGCAGAAATGTTTCTGCAGTTCAAAAATTTCCCGTTTCAAGAAACGGTACCGTTTGTGATTTTTGCGGGATTAGAAAGTATTTTCGAAAAGTTATGACGGAGATCTCTGGCGCAGGTGTAGTTCCGCTCATAAAGAGTGCAGCCGCTAGCTAGGAGCTGTATGAGACTACCTCAGAGTGTTGGGCTTTAATCTCGCTATCCGGTCGATGGTTTGACGCTAAGATATCCTAGAAAGGAAGAGGCAAGTCACTGGGAGGAATACCCAATTTTCCAGTAACCTCAAAACAAACAAAATAAATAATACACCACGGAAAGTGCAACAAAACTTTATTACGCCCCGAAGGCTAATGTCGGAATTATGGAGAGTTCACCCAAATCGAATCTATACAAACACTCTTTTACCCAGAACAATGGACACTTAAATTTAATACAGCATCTTGGATGCCGTATATAAGTAATAGGTAATTAAGCAAGCGAAAGCAATAAACATAAAACGTGGTAACCTATTGTCAGTTCCCAGCACACTTAATCTATTTGTTTTCTAAGTAGCAAATGGTTCACATAAAGGTAAACAAGCAAGCATTGGTTCTCCAAAGAATAGCAATTAACAAAAAAACAATGTTAAATTTTCAATTCACTACTCATACATAACACATAACACTAAAGAAAGCTTGCGAAATTTCAAATAACTCTAAAAGTTATCAATTAAAGCAGTAATTAATATTGTTAATTAATTATCAATATGACGTCGATACCCACTAGGTCGAGATGATATAAGTTCATGAACGTGTATTATGTGTACATTACAAATATTAAGCTGAAAAATAAAAGGTTAGTTAAATTACATTAATAAAGCCAAGCGTGGAGCACAGTATTTCAATATTTAGCAACTAAAACGGTTACAATTGCCACTTCGCAAGAGAGACCGAATACTTTAAAATTTTACATTACAAATTAAGGTTATCGAAAACGTTAAACATCCAGTTGTGATGGAGTATATGTATATGTTGTATAGTTAAACCACAGGTAGGACCTTTATTAAATCTAACAGGTTAACAAATATACTTGCTTGTCCAAACTATTGCTTGTAATATTTCAGTTGGTTATTCCAATAAACAACAGGTCACACTTATACTTGTTGTTGAACAAAAATTCTAAAAACGTGTGTAATGGTTAATTGGCACCTTAGTAACATTTTGAATTAAATTGGTACCCCTTCCCCTTTATTTTGCAGCATGTCCCTTGGGAGGGACGAGGTGATTAGCTGTAGTAAAATACTTTTATACACCAAAGAACAATTTATTGAGTAATAATGGAACGTTGTTTTATAAAACTAAAATAAAATAAAATTAAAAAAAAAGTAAACAATTAGAATATTCACTGTCTAATTTTTTAGTGTGAAATTCCACAAAACAGTTTCTGTTCTTCATAACGCACAAATGCACCTTACATTTAGAGCAGAAAATGTGAGTCTTCAGCTTACAGTTCTCCATCTTGCAGCGGGAATTATCTGGTTTATTATCATATTCTGGAAAATGATTGTAACCATCATACCTAGATACTGTATGTGGTCTTATCTCGTGGAACTTCTTTTCGGGCGAAACAGTTGGCAAATTATAGCTTGATGGTCGGCCTCGTTTAGGAGGAGCTTTGTATAGAATAAGATATTCAGCAACTTCTTGTCGAAAAGCGTCCAAATCCAATATATTTTTCTTTTGAACCCCATGTGTCGTAGCTCTGTTTTTATATTCAATCCAAGAATTTACTAATGCAAGGTAAATCGCATGCGTGATCATTCTAACATTCCATTTCCTGGACCTGACATAAGAACGATAGATACTCAACAGGAAATCTAACTTATCTACTCCGCCCATGGTACTGTTGTAGTATTTAATTGCTTCTGGTCTTGTGACGTCCACGTAACATTTTTTTTCTTATCCCACCGTCTACAATAATCAGTTGTACCGATACCTACGAAGTTGGAGACTGTCGTTACCGCCTTGTTATCGTATCATTTAGTTACAACTATTCCATCTTTGCTGAGAGAGATCGCTGAAGACCCCCGAACTAATTTCTTCATTTCCTTATGTGTAGGTAATTTTGGTTGAAGAAAGCGATTCAGTCTCGCTGTCCCAACTGCATATATGAGTTTTGATTGCAGAAATTGAAAAAGATGATAGGTACTAAAATAATTATCAAAAAATAATTCATGATTGCTTTCTCGTATTCTGTCAGAAAGTTGCATGACTACTCCAGCTCCTAAACCAAAATTCCTATATATTGGATTTATTTCCGTAGTGAATCTCTGATATATTATAAAGTCATAAATGAGACCACTTTGTCCCGCTAACACGAAAATCTTTACGCCCCATTTCTTGGGTTTGTTACTGACATATTGCTTTATGTTCAGGCGGTCTTTGAAAGGTACCATTTGCTCATCAACACAAAGGTACGTTTCTAAAGGTAATTCAAAACATCGTTGTCTTATTGAGTCATACAACCTACGTACCTTCCATAAACGGTCTTTATTTTCGTCTTCACGTGAAGTAACGTCAGCCAAATGAATGGTTTGGCGCAATTTGCTCAATCTATTAAAAGCCATGTTATCTTTCACCAAAGAAATTCCAACGGATGAATTCCAGTACATTCTTACACGAGGAAATTTTAAATTTCCCATTATAATGTAGGTACCGAAAAATTTTTTTATTTGTTGGTCCGTTGTTGGAGCGAATCTAGCCACTGTCTTTTGAGTGGCATATAAATTAGTAATTTCTTCCATTTCTTTAAAAATTTGACCAGGAATGTATTTTTTTAAAAATTCTATTGGTGGTGGTAAATCTATCACATTTGAAGGGTCTTGGTAGTGCCAAACAAAATTGGTTTCGTTTCATACTGAATGCCATCCATCCATTTTACTTTATTTTTCACGTGGTCTTGAAAAATTTTTTTATTTCTTCTTTCAATTGCTTATCTGCTTTATTATTATCATTCGATGTATTTTTTTCTAAATTTTGCAATATCATTATTGTCCTCGTCATCTTGTATAAGCGGTTCTTCGGTTTCCTTGACATCTTCATCGGTTGAAATATTATTTAAATAAATGGCTTCCTCATCTTCAGCAGCTTGCAGCGATTCTTCATTCCATCCATCGTCTTCATCATCAGATAAGAAAGGAACGTCCGAGTCATCATCATTTTCTAAAATTTTAAACAGTTCTGTTAGAAATCTTCGCGACATAATCTGTAGAGTAAGCCATGTATCAACGTTATGCACATAAAAAAGTTGCAAAAGGGACATTAAATTAGGGCCCTTATTTCTCCTCTATACAATAATAAACCGGAAAGTTTTATATTTAGGCATGAAGTATAATTGCTTTACTTACCACTAATCACTATCGTTCACTTTTGTTTATAAAATTAACAATGTTATCATTCATTAAACAACGTAAACAAATGCACGTGTGACACTGATAAATTCAGTTAGACTGTAATATCGGTAAAAAAATTTCCTACTTAAAAGTAGATGGCGCCAATATTCTTACTTAATGCATAAGGTGTCCCTCCGGCAGGACAAGCTGACTTCAAACGCTAAATGAACTCCACGACCATATCTAGCCCAATATAAACTGATGTCCCTTATGCGGGACGCTGTGAGTGAAAGGGTTAACCAAACATGTGGAGTGATAGGTGTGTTCCCAAATTTTAATGCTACAACTTCAGATTAGATAAATAAGATCCGTGATGGATATTAATCAGTTTCCCATATTAACCACATGGAAAAAATCAGAGGAACTAACCGCCTAAAAGTGTTACTGAAAAAATTCATGTTACTCACGTGTCGTAATATTAAAAAAAAACAAAAAGCCCCATTGGGAATAAAGATGTGATGCGTTACTGCAAAACCATCGAAGCTATCGACATCCTTTTTATTAAATACCAATTAACGAAAATCCACAACTTGTATTCATTAAAACGTTAAATTGATTCGGTTTTGGTTTAATATCACAGAGCACGCGGTTTTTCCGAAAAAAAAATTGTTACCAAGTACAACTGGTGTCAATTGAACTACATAAAATGAATACTAGATGACGTTTTAGTTGGGCAGTGGCGTGTTGAGAAAGTACTAAACAATGTTAAAATTAAATATCATTCCAAACATATACCCTTCAGCATTGCTTACTACTTAAAGTGTTCATACAATAATTCTTTATCCCGATTTAGGCTTTATACAGGAAACGATTGCATTCAATGGTTTGTTAAAGGTCTTTGAAAAATTGTACATTAGACAACTGACATAATCAATAAAATAATTCCTATGAATACTTTAACTCTCAGCCAGGTTGAACACTTTACAAGCACCACGATTTGACACATTTCCAAAAAAACCATTTACTGATTATGATATAAACGTTAGAGACCATAACCATTTTACTGGAGCATTCAGGGAGCGTAACTTCAGAATTGTAACCTAAACTATAAAGACTCCCACATTCTACCTGTTGTGTTTCACAATTTAGCGGGTTATGATTCACAGTTCATCATTAGAGAATTGGCTAATGTTCCTGGTTCGATTTCACTGCTGCCCATAAACAAAAATAGTAGAACGCACTAAAATTAAGTTTAGGTTTATTGACTTTCAGATTTATAAGCAGTAGTATTGAAAAGTTGTCAAACTATTTGGAAAATAGTAAAAATACGATTACCCGCACTAATTGTAACAATGATGAAGAATTTTCTCTACTTGTTCGCAAAGGTGTGTTCCTTATGAGTACATTAATACTTGAGATAAATTAAGTGGCACGAGGCTCCCTCCCAAGGAAGCGTTTTTCAGTCATCTTATTAATGAGGGAATCAATGATGCGAGTTTTGCACAATCGGTTAACATTTGGAACAAATTTAGTATTAAATTACTAGGAGAATACTCGGATTTGTATTTAAAAACAGACGTTCTACTTTTTGCAGAGATTTTCGAAAATTTTCGGCAAACCTCTTTAAGTACTTACAAACTATTATACAGCCCCGGGTTTAGCATTCGATACTATGCTTCAAATTACGCAAGTAAATTTAGAACTATTTACAGACATTGTTATCATGCTAATGTTTATTGAAAGAGAAATTAGAGGAGGTGTACCTTAATGTTCTAATCAGTATGCTTAAGCTAACAATAAGTACATGGGAGAAAAATTTGATCCTGCTTCCGAAAGTGTCTATTTAATGTACTACGACGTAAATAATTTATATGGAGTCACCGTGTGAGAATTTCTACCATTTGGCGACTTTTCTTTTGTTGATGATTTGGAAATTGGTTATATAATCGAGTGTGATTTAGACTATCACATAGAATTACATGAGGGTCACAGTGATTTACCATTGGCACCCGACCTTAATTACGTAATTCATTACAGAAATTTGAAAGTATATTTAAAATATGGATTTGTTAAAGGTACACCGTATATTACGTTTTAAACATTCCCCATGGTTAAAGAAATATATCGATTTAAATACCACCATGCGTCAGCAATCAATATAAATTTGATAAAAATTTTTATAAATTAATGTTTAATAGTGTTTTTGGGAAGCTGATGGAAAATGTATGTAAACATAAGGACATACGTTTAGTAACGAAATGGGATGGTCGCTATAGTGCTGGTGCTTACATATTAAAACCAAATATTCATAGTTGTACAATATTTGATAACGATATGCTTATCATTCAAAGGCTGTTGTACACAGATACGGATAGTCTCATATATGCCTTTACAGTTCCCGATATCTATGAATGCATTAAAGAAGACATTGATAAATTCGATACATCTGATTATAGTCCTGAGGATATCTTTGAAATTCAATTAGTATATAAAAAAGTCCCCGGCTTAACCAAAGATGAACATAATGGTGAAATTATGTTGAAATTTGTGGAACTTCGTATGCTTACACTGTTGATAAAAAATTTGTAAAAAAATCAAAGGGTTCTACCGGAGTAAGCGTCAAACATCACGATAAATGATTATAAACGTATTTTGTTTGATGGTAACGTAATAAAGCGAAATCAACATCTGATAAGGTCAAAGAAACAATGTGTGTATAATCAAACAGAATAAAGTAATACTTAATCCTTACGATGATAAACGATTAGTAAATTTCAAATTCACTGATACTACACCTTGGGGATTTACCTTTACATAGCATTTTATTCCTCTTCCGTTTCAGAGAGAAAGAGAACAATTTTATCATTATTAGTAGTAGTGATATTGAGAACTAGTTGAAGGAAGAACTATTGTACAGCACCGATCAAATCTATAGAAAGTACCTGTAGCGTTCTTTGATGGGAAAGTGCTCCTCCAAAAGTTATTTATTTGTAGTGAATATATTACAACATATTGTTATACCTGATGAGTGTTTTAACTGTGTGATATAAACTCAAAGTGTATAAATGAAGTTATTATTAAAACATTATTTGATAAAAAAATTAACTTAGACAATACCATTAAAAGTTTCATGAAATTGTGTGCTGATAAAGGTCACAATTGATTAACTTTTAATGAAGTAGATAGGATCTTAGACGATATGAATTTACTTGGTGACATACCGCTTAAAATGTACGTGTACAATTTATTATGGGGTCATAATTCAATGTGTATTTGAACGAATGTTAAATCCAGCTTAGAAATTATTAATCCTGCTTATAAAGACACTTTATCTATTATAACAAGAAATAATGGGCGGGTATGCTTTTTCCTTTGAGAACAGTCCAATTCCATCAGAAAGTACGATTATGTGTGCTGTTTGTAAATTTGAAAGATGTGGATGTTTAAGTAATTGTAGAAAATGCAGTTAAGCGAAGAGCGCGGACTCCAAGAAATTGCAGTGTGTTTAGCAGAAACTAATTTCTCGTGCAATAGTACAAAAATTGCTGAAGAAATGAATTTTGAACCAAGAACAGCTCGCAATATCTTGAAACGGAATATATACCATTGCTATAGGTTACTAAGTAGACAATAAATATTTCCGGATGATCATCAGAAGCGTATGGAATTTTCTGAAGATATGATGAATCGGGCTAACGAAAATGAAAGATTTATTGAAAATATTTCGTTTACTGACGAGTGTTCTTTTAACTTACATGTCTATCACAATCCGTCTGTCGTTGTTGGTTACTCTCGGGAAAACAAACACATTAGTATTCCTTACCGGACACAATACGCTCAAAAAGTTAATGTGTGGGCAGAAATTTTAGGCAATTCCATAATTGGTTCATTTTTTATTAAAGCAAACTTGAATGCGGACAAATATTTAGAACTGTTGAGAAACCAGATATTTCCAGCTGTTCAACGCCTCAATATAAATTTTGATGACATTTGGTATCAAGAAGATTGCTGTCCTGCTCATACTGCAATAAGAGCTCAAACGTTTTTGGAAACTACGTTCCGGAAATCTTATAAAGTAGAGTGTTGAGAAAAGTGTATTCTGTTAGTTTTTAAAAATAGCTGGTTTTTCAATAAGAATTATAATGCTAAAGTTAAACCTTAAACTTAAGTTATACTATGAATGTAAATGTTAATGTTCTTGTTTGTAGCTCTCGTTAAGTTTCTTCTTGGTTCTTCTTACGAGTAGTAATCGAATCATGTCATAAATTCGCAATTACAATAAACTTCGATGTTTGAGGTATTATCATTTAATGTTTAAGTGTAAAGTATTTACTTAATGGTTTCAAAGAACACGCGACTTTTCAACATCTTAACTGCTTTGGTTTCGTTAGACATATTGACGCTAGATTGAAAGAGACTATATATATATATATATATATATATATATATATTTATTTATTGTGCTGGCTAATACATGGAAAATTATTATTTACTCTAATTATTCAAATTTTACTAAATGGTGATAAGGTTCTTATTATAATAATAATTAATAAAAAAATAATATATGCGTTGTGCTAACTCAAAATCTCTTTTGGGGATAGGGTTCAATTGTAATAATGGTAGATTGTTGGAAAAATAAATTAAATCTGGGAATATTCATTTAAATGATCAAATTGTACATTATAATAAACAGTTACTATGTGAAACCAACTTTGTTGAGATATGCACAAACTAAGCATGCGTTATGTACTTAATACTGAAATAAATGTAGCCTGTCAAAAATTTCTGCAATTGATCTAAATTATTGAGCACAATTTTAATTTTGTTTGAGGTAAGCTTGTTAATTTTATAACACTGAATCATTTACTTTTCAGATATTGACACGTGTATTCGTACAAACATTTATACATTATCAAAAAAAATAAATACAGGACATCAAAAAAAAATCAATTCAATAGGGTTATGATAGAGAAATATAACTCACATGTGTTGCTGCAAATTCCAAATAATGGTCATGTCGGATTGCTCCACATCAAACATTGGACGTAGACTTTCCTCCATAAATCGGTGATACTGCTTTGCTGTCCCAAACATGCTGCTTAACATTCCATAATTTCATCCATATCAAATAACTGTTGACTATTCTTCATGTGGTAAATACGATGTACTTACAATGCTCAAATACTTTCAGACAAGCACTTTATTTCAATTTTGTATTTTAATTTTATGTAGATTTTTGTATCCACTTGCACCTTTATTTTTGATTCCGTTATGAAGTGAAAAATTTATTTTATGATCTTAATCACTGTCAACAAAATAAACATCGAATCCAAAATAATTGAAAAAATTTATTAACATACAAAAAAATGCACATCACCCGATGTTTACACACGATCTTGAAAAACGAAATAATTACAATTTTATCGACAATTGTGATCGGTAACCTTATTTTTAACTTTAGTTATAGGTTAAAACAATTGTTTCTGATATCTCAATTCTACGTCGATCGCGTTTCAAATCCGATAATTTTTACGAGAATTGTTACTTATATGTTAACACAAATAACACTAACAGTATGACTTGTTAGTCACAACAATTTAAAAAAAAACAAGAGGGCAAGAGAGCGAGAAATCAGGAGCAATTCCTTTTATACTTTTCTCTTAGATACCAAATTTTCAATTTTTTCTCTGCATTACACACAAAAGATTCTAGCTTCTGATTGGTCTAAACAAAATTGTAAACTTAACTAAAACATAAATTATGCTATATCTTTTTCAAAACAATTCGGATTTGATTTTTAATTACAGATTTGGAATCAGGGCAAAATTCCGCATAAAAAGACACCTCACAAGCCCTATTTTGCTTCGATAATTTTCGTTCTGACAACTTATAATCTAAATTTATTAATATCAAAAAAATCTTACATCCTACAACTAAACTAATTACATATTCAAATTCCACATAAAAAACTGTATCAGAATACATTTATTTCCACCCATTTTATTTAATTTTTACAAAATTTCCACCTTCACATCTAAAATTTAGGTAGTTAACCTAACTTTTCTAATTTTATGTTTATATTACATATTTATAGTTAAATTTCTTGTTGAAATGAGGGAAACCTACTATTAAATGCTTTTATAATTTATTTTAAACTTATCTTACCCTATAAAAACTATAATTTTGTGAAATTCTTGCAAATAATACTTAACCTAACTTAATATAAATTTACTTTTAATTTGTGTAATAACTGTCTATAACATTTGAAATGTTCATAAAATGTGTTCTTATATCTCTCTAACACCAATACTGTTCACTTGCACTCCATAGTTCTTAATTTTGTCATTTCACATTTTCACATTGTTTAACTATTTTGTCAATTTTTCTATAAAATTTGCAATTTTATATTAAATATCACACTGCACAATTGTTGTTCATGTTCTTAATTATGTTTTTAAGTCACTATAACTTCTTATGCACGTTTTATATACTTTGTCTTTGAATTACAAATATACTATGTTCGTATCATACCCTTTCTTTCCTATTTTAAATAGTTTATGCATTGTACTTAATGTAAATGTTTTACACATTAGAATTATCGTACTTCATGTGATCAATATCTGATATGTGTTCAAAATGCTAAAATTCATTGAATAAAATGCGAAATTACATAGATATGTTACACGAAATTAATCGTACCCATTAATATGAATCACGCTGGCCTTTCTCACATACTACTTGTATAGCTCAATGCTTTTATGTATATTTCAAATAGGAATCGATGTATTAGTTTATGAAGTAGTATACTAATTACGTAATTCGTAGATCGCACAGTCAGTAAACAGTAGATCTTAGGTCTAACCAAATTGGCCACCCTTGAACTATAGTATTAATAATACGAAATTTGAAGTTCCAACGTATTTCTGAATTTCTCGGCAGTCTTTTTCGCAGATTCTGTCCAAGAGATGTGTACGTTTGATTTTGTGAAAAATGTCGGTTATCAAGAAAATTTGCCATTCTCTAATTTTTTTTAGACGAATCTTGAAGCACTAAATTTAATTTATGAGCATATCAGTGAGTAAAAGACATCACTTTTTTTGTAAACCTGTCAATTCGCCAGCTATCACCGCTGTTCCGAAATATGTTTGCCCGATAAATTTGGTTTCTATTTTAAAACCACAGGAATGATGTTGAATAGTATTAAAAACGTCCTATGCACTTCGATCACCACTGAATAACAAACATTTGTGAATAACATCTTGTATCGGTAGGCTCATCAATTTCCCAAGAAAAACACAAGCCGTTATATATTTCTTCCTACATCTTTTGCGTTGTAAGTTCAGTTACTGAATCAAAAATCGTTTTGAATAGTCTTTGAAAAATCAGAAAATACCGCAAATTGCGACGAATCTATGAATTTATTAAACGCTTTATCTAACGTTGCATCAAATTTTGCTAATTCTTATGTTTCCCCAGTTTGTTAGAATTAGCGGTTTCGTCGTCTACCCGAAATGCCAATTCGTGGGTGGATAAGATGGTGATAACGTTACTCAAATGTTGCATCCTTTACAGCTTCGTTATGGCGAGCGTTGTTTAAAGCAGTTGCAATATTTTACTTCTCAAATAATTTTAAGACAAAATGAGTGTGTTCCTTTGAAATTTCATGTTTCGAAAGGACACGATGAACTTCTTTAAAGTACTCATAGCCTGTAGTGTTTTAAGGAGTTTTGTTTCCGAGAATCGTATACAGTACCAACAAAACAATTTATTATAAACTATATTACTTAACTGGTAACACTTTACTGTTTTTTTTATTGAATTTTTTGTACGTTGGTCGCTCGTGACAACATGCTAATTTGAATAAGTAAAAAGGGCGTATGTCGCCGTTTGATCTCTGTAACGCGCTTTTGTTGAAGTAAAACATAGTAAATATTAAGAGTTGAATTCGAAGTTCGCATTTGTATATAAGAACTAATGGTTGATTTAAGACTTACTAGGATGTACATGGAATTTTTTAATTTGATTTTGAGTTGCTTTATGCGTTTGATTATTTGCTAAAAGAGTGTTAACGAAGTTTATGCTTCATAATTCAAATTTGTGGACGATCTCATTTTAGTTTGACTGTTTGATATCAAGTAAAAGAGGGATGGTGGAATTTTTTTTGAACTCAACATTTAGAATTCCAATTTTTATAGTAACAGGATTGGTTTGTCAGTTTACCCGTTTGTTTATTTCTGGTAAAATCGTAAAACCGGAGTGTCCGAGCTGCTGGAAGCTGCAAAAGGTAGGTTCACGTATTTTTCCCTAGTCATTAGATAGTACCGCAATTGGCATCCATTTTATGGTCAAAATTGGGCGCTGACTTCAAACAGAAGTGAACAAGGATCGTTCAAATTCTATAAAATTTTATTGTGAAAACGAACAAATTGTCACCTAATTGAGACAAAGACCATGTATTGGTTTAAATTATTTATTAAGTGACATTTTTCATTGCAGGACTCTTGAATTGTATTTTTTGACTTCTCACCTTTAACAGTGAAAAATCGCCTACGTTTAACGAATATTTTTGTACAGTTATAAATGACATTATGACATTGTGGAATGTTATTTAACAAAGCAGAGTTGTCTTGATATAATTTAAGAACACGTGTGTCTATAGCATTTTCTAAAAGATTTTTTCATTAACGCTTCAATTTTCTCTTTCCATCAATTCTTTTCGTTTCAAATACTTCTTCAGAAAAATGGAACTAACATAGCTAACATAACACTTTTATAGTATTCATTTGTAAAATAAAGTATTGTGAAAACTTAGGTCGCATATTCTAAAGTTATCATTCATATCTTGTTTCCCTATTAGATGCATCCAGATACTGCGTCGTTCCGTGTCTCTTCATGGCAAATATAAAAAACATTAATATCCAAATTCAATAATTACCTGTAATATAATAATAATAAAATAATCAAAACCAAAGTCAGTTCAGTTTGACAGCTTGGTGTTCAGTCGTTTGACGCGTTTCAAATGCACGTCATATTCTCTGTCAGGCAGCCATCTTGTGGCCAGAAAATGTAGTTCTCTCTCTAGCACATAGGAACATGCTTTTGCGTTACTTTATTCTATCTAGTGACTTTATTTTTCTCTGTTTTGTAGCAGTGCATCACATTTTATTAGTGTACTTTTACCCGAAACAGTGTAGCGCCAAAAAATATTACCTAACGTTAAATATAAAATACAATTAGGGTTAGACACACTTTCATTTAAAAACTGTACAATACGAAACCACTTAATAACTCTGCGAACATGGAATCTACAAAGGAACACCAAACTACAGCGATAAAATATTTTTAAGTGAATTACAAAAATAATCAATTTCTCTTATATACCATGGTAAATAAAGAGGCGCTTGTAACAACCTTTTTTTCTGGTTGTATTAAAAAATACGTTAATCTAAGATCATTAATTTATTTGGCGTAAAATTAGAGGAGTTTTTAATTATTTACATGTAAAATTGAGAAAGGCAACTTAAATTGCATTTCCTAGAACAAATATTTTGGGTGTAATATTACATAAATAGTTTTAGTTCCCTTTCTTAAAAAAAATTGGATTTATATTATTGTATCCGCGCAAGCGTGAAGATTTTTAAGAGGAATACACTTGAGTTATTCTGAAAGCTTTTTTTAATTCACTTAATGCTGACTGTTAACAGCAATAAGCATGATTTTTACTTAATTTTTTATATTTTGGTGCCATCAGAATTTTGGTGGTAAGTTATTTTTTTTTTTTCTCATTATATTTAAAGCTAAAGCCTTTACTTTTTTTAGGCACTTCTTTTTAAGTACTTTTTAAGTACTTACTTTTTTAAGTACTTACTTTTTAAGTACGCACCTTTTAATCACTTAATTTGTACACTTAGATTGCACTCCTATTTGACTAATAATCTTTAATGGCACGTATAAGTCAATATTTTACTATACTATTATTTTAAATGGCAAGTTTTACTTGAGTTACCTTTACAACGCAAGTTCTACATACTTTTACAAATAAATTTGGCGAATTAAACTTCAAGGAAATTCCATATTTTAAGGATAACTAAGCAAGACATTGACCTCACCATATGAACCATTCTGCTTCATAGTACCTGTCACAGTGTATGTACAGATCCGTTAAAAGGTAAAGTTTTTTTATAATTTAGTATAGTTTATGACTTCTGAATATTTTTCTCGTTTTCAAACATATATTAAATAAACTTATGTATAACTTGTTATTTTATTTTCATTTGTGTTAATTTGTTTATAGTATTCAATAACTAGGTTTTGTTGTTCCTAGATAGATATAAAAAAAAAAGAAAGACAACATGGCGCTCGAGAATTTACCATTTTTTTCATGATTTTTAGATAACATTTGTTTTGAATTAAGGATAAGTGAAAATAATTAAGCTGATGAAAAGCATGCATTATTTCAGGTGCGTTAATTGAACCCTCCCATCTTAATCAACCGATGAGCCGACGGCAGTAACGAAAATCATTTGGTAATTATTTTTATTAATTAAAATTATTTGATCAATTTATTACATCATCGCTTTTGTTTTAACATTATAAGTTGGCCCAGTTTTAGTGTTTATATACTTAAGCAGCCGCTTATAAGGTTATACGCTTGGTCAACTATTGACGTTTGGCCAAGGACTATGCATAAATTAACAAGCATAAACAATAATACAAGCAGGTTATGTTGTATATTAGAATCGCAACTTATATGGTAGGTACAAATATCAAAAGTAAATCTATGGTGTGGAACAACAAACGACATTCCAACCTACAATGTGGAAATTAAAAGGAATGAAATAACCTACGACAAAAATAGGTGTAGCTGTGTATCTGTGAGTGGCATCATAGGTTACAAGCGGAGCAACCGATTTTGATTTAGTTTCATTTTGTTTGAAAGGTGACTTGATCGAGGGTTTTCTTTTTACTTTTTAGAGGTTTTTTTGTGTCGAGATAAATTTTTAATTTAATGTTATTAATCATTATGGAAATAGGTAACACTTTACAAACAAAAACAATAATCTATGCTAGATATATGATTAAAACTTCACCTCAGATAGAGGTTAATAGACATCTAGATGTCAAAAATTCCAATGCCGTCCGCTTCTATAGAAATATCGACAATACAGTTTAAGCATTTCCAAGTATATTTATTTAATTTTTAGACTTTATATTTTCTTATAAAATTAATTGTTATTCAGATATTCAAAAAATTTGAACTAACACAAATTCTACTTTAGGGATTTTTTGCCGATATGTTGATGGTGTTGGTATTTTTAAATCCTAGAAATATACAGCTGTCTCGAAAATATTTGACAGAAACCAAAAACTAATCAGTTCCAGGAAAAATGAAAGCAAGCTTAAATACGAAATTTGAAGTATGTGCATGTTTTCGTTTTGAAGTTATCATGAATACTAACATACATCCACACATTTAAACACACACTCACACGCACAAACGCACGCACAAACGAACGCAAGCACTTGTACAAAAATGTGCATACACACGCCCCCCCCCCCCACATATACACACGTCATGGCTGATATTGGCGAAACTTTGTCAAACGTTGAAAGGAAAGAAAAGGATAAGTCACGCATTTTATGCCCTCCCCAAAGAGGAGGCGAGCTGTTTGAGCTTTCCAAGCTCCTTCAACCACAATCATGGATTCCCAGCATACATACATTACGTATATATGAATGGCCGGATTAAGGATGGGTATGGTCAGTACAGGATCGGAAGGAACGGAGTTAGGGTTCCGAGGGGGAAAATACTACCCCAGCATTCGCCCACGTAGCCTCACATGGTGTGCATATACGCAGTGACCATGTCGCTACGTGTGTATGAGAAAACCCCCCTATAAAAGCTCATACAAGAATCGAACCCATTACCTCCCGAATCCTAAGCATATCGTGACAGTGAAGAAGAAATCGATTACATAACCTTCTATACCTACATGTTATGTATACGTAGATTGGAAGGTAAAAATTCAAGTTGTTGTTGTTTCATTTGTCCAGAGAAGAAATTCACTATTCTATGCAAAATTAGATATGATTTATTAACACAGCTATTTCGTCATTGCGACTTATTGGTTACTATCGCAAGGATTAGAAATGTCGCACATATACCATCTGTAGTAGGAGTATGTTTGTTACTTCGAACGTCTGTCCTAAGCAATGTGTTTGGTAGATTAGCTTAATTTAAGCTTTCTTTAGTGATGTTTTAATCTAAAGCAAATTATGGTTAAGTAACGTCTCACCTCACTCTAGAATAAATTGTCATGTTAAATTACAATTTGTCTAAAATTAGGAACCACTTTGTAACTCTAATTGTGTGCAGATGTGTGCAGAACCAAATGAAGATAAAAATATTGTTAAACAACCACTACAACTTTGGTTTCTTTTTTTCTTGATAAGATATTATAGATTGTTATCTCCAACGCAAACACCAAAGAAGCAATAAAACAACCCACTCCGTAAATCACAAAACATTCATACAAATGTTCCAAAGTAAGTGCCAAAACTTCCAAGTTTATGCGTAAAGGCTCAATATCTAATCTAAATTTATGTAAAAGTTTTTTTCTGTCATTTTGTAAATTCCAGACTTTTATTTTCTTATATACATTTAATATTTCCCACAGTTTCTTCCTATTCACTTTGACGTATGACACATTCTCTTCCTGGAATGAAGCCACCCTGCACATCCCAAATCTTAATCTGTGTAGTTTCTCGTACTCTATCAATCAGTATTCATCCAAATACTTCACCAGGCACGCTGAGCATACCTATTCCTCTGTAGTTCTTGCAATCACTCTTGTTCCCCTTACCCTTACACAGCGGTACAATGATCGCGCTTTTCCAATCCCTCGGCACTTTTCCACACATAAGGCATGCATTCAATAATTCACACAATCTTCGTATAAGTTTTGCACGCCCATACTTTCATTTCACCACTGATTTCATCTACGCCTACTCCCTTGCCGTTTTTCAACCATCCTACTATTTTCTCAAGCTGATTTATCCCAGTATCCTGTTTCATTTACCATTCCTTCTACATTCTCCTTATTTAACCTTGCAGTCTTATCTTTCAAACTACTGTACAGCTTTCCGAAGTATTCTTGCCAGCATTTCCTCACTTCACAATCGTCCCATACTATTTCGTTGCTTGTATTCATCACTCCTGCAGTGTTCTGTTTTCAACCACTTTTTGTATTTTTGATCCATTTCCAGAAGAGTTTTTTGTTTCCCTCAAAATCATTCTGCATTTTCTCTCCTTCCTCTTTACTTATTCTCACTGCCTCCTTCACTTCTTTGCTTCTTAATCTGTACACCCCATACAATCGCTTTTTCTCAAACTCATCTTTTGCAACAATCATTGCCATGTACGTATCTTTTTTTACATACTGTCTTTTCGCCCTTCCACATATACGCACGGCACAATAGACAAAGTTTTTCAAGTTTATCCATGCACTTTCAACGTCAACGTCTTTTATTTGTTCGTTCCACACTATTTCATTCACATTCAACTCTTTACTCACAGCATCTACGTATTTCATTCTCGCATCATTATCCACTAGTTTGTCTACCCTAATTCTAGAAATTCGCACTACATTTGCTTTCCTTCTACAGACCCACTTTTGCACTAAACACACTCTCGAGATAACCAAAAAGTGGTCCGATCCACACTCCGATCCACGCATTACCTTTGTGTCTTTCACTAGGTTTCTAAGCCGTTCATCATACACTATCAAGTCTATCATACTTTTAGATACACCTCTTTGCCATGTATACATATGCACATTTTTATGTTTAAACCACGTATTGGATACAAACAGGTTTCTCTCGTCACAGATGTAGACCAGGCGTTCACCATTCTCATTGACTCTTTGGTCTCCGAACTTTCACAGAACGCGTTCAGTATGTTCTCTCTGTACAACTACCTATCCGTTCCAGAAGTTCTCATGCTCCTGGTCTCTTTCTCCATTCACCCGTTGTAACATTAGAAGCGGCTGCCTAAGTATAAACACTAAAACTGGGTCAACTTATAACATTAAAAAAAAGCGATGATGTAATACACAATTCGTAATTGATCGAATGATCTTAATTAATATAACAAATTACCAAATAATAATCGCTACTGCCGTCGGGTCAATCGGAAGATGAAGATAAGGGAGAGTTCTAATATACTGAGTTTAATAATTAGCATACCTGAAATACTGCATGCTTCTCATCTGCTTAATTATTTTCACTTAATTCATAAAAAATGTTATCTAAAAAAATTATGAAAAAATGATAAAATCTCGAGCGCCATGTTGTCTTTTTTTTTCTTTTTTATATATAGGAACAACAAAACCTAGTTAATGAATAATAAATAATAAACAATTTATCAAAATGAAAATAAAATAGCATGATATACTTAAGTTTATTCAATATCTGATTGAAAACGTAAAAAAATCAGAAGTCTTATACTATTCTAAAATTATATGAAAACATTACCTTTGAACGGTTCTGTCCATAAACTATAACTGGTAACTATGAAGCAGAATGGTGAACTTGGTGAGGTCAACGTCTTGCTTATTTATCCTTAATATATTGTGTCCATAAATTTATTGAATTTCTTTGAAGTTTAATTCGCCAAATTTATTTATAAAAGTATGTAGAACTTGCGTTGTAAAATGTAATTCAAGTAAAAATTGCCATTTAAACCAGAAAATAATAGAATAGTAAATTACTGACTTATACGTGCCATTAAAAATAATTATTATAAAAATTCCATATAAAAGTATGCATCAAAAAAATATGAGTAAAATAAGTGCAAAATAAGTGAAATAGGAGTGCAAACTAAGTGCAAAATAAGTAAAATAGAAGTAAAATAGAAGTGCCATCACAATCTGATGGCGCCAAATATAAAAAAATTAGGTAAAAATCATGCTTACTGCTGTAACATTCAGCATTAAGTGAATTAAAAAAAAAGCTTTCAGAATAACTCAAATGAGTATTCCCCCTAAAAGTTTACACGCGTTGCGCGGATACAATAATATAAATCCAATTTTTTAAGAAAGGAAACTATAACTATTTATGTAATATTACACCCAAAGGATATGTTCTAAGAAATGCAAATTAAGTTGCCATTCTCAATTTTACATATTAATAATTAAAAACTTTTCTAATATTACGCCAAATAAATGAACGATTCTTAAATTAAGATATTTTTAATACAACCACAAAAAAAAGGTTGTTACACACCCCCTTCTAAAATTTTGACTCGGAGATCACCAAAGCGGAGATTCCAAACACTAAGCTAATAAATGAAATTATTAAAATTTCAAAAATACAAAATGTTAAGCTAATTAAAGTATAAGCAATATTTAAAAAAATAACAGGAAATGCACTAATAACTAAAGCAACACCATAAAAGCTAACGACGCGCTACCACCCGCACACGCCACTAGTCGAGAATCAAGGACCCGAAACCTTAAATAAAGTAAAAAACTTTAACTGGTGGGGTTAGTGAAGCAAACCACCATCAGAAGAGCAAAATGAGTATCCGGTAAAAAAATTTGAATCTAAGGTAAAAAACGAACGGAAACCGAAACCTGCCATGACCCAAAGGGACAGTGGGCAGAGAATCCGGAAACGGTTATCGTGCACCTTTATAAAAAATCAAGGCTAAACGCCACTCCACTCGAAAGCATAAAAATAAAAAATCCTTCCGAACTAACACTAAATAATCGCGAGATTTGAGGTCGAGAGAGAGCGGTTCCATTACCCTACCCCGGTGGTCTCAAACCAAGCCTCCTAGGTACATAACACAACTACCACTGTCACGTTCGATAAGTGAGTCAAAATCGGTAAATCCAAGATACGACTATTTCCTTGGCAAATTAGCTCAGTATGCTTCGTCGTGGAGAACAAGAGAGGCCACTCTACCCTTCACGAGATTCAGGTTTCATGTTGTTCCACAGTCGTCGTCCAAGACCAAACATTCCCTAACTAATACGCACGTTTTATAAATAAATCGAAATCTAGGTGAGTAGCCAAGAGAAAGATGATGCACTCTTACGAACACAACAACCCCTCCTAAAACTACCAAAACGTCATAATCAGGAAGTGAACTAATCGAGGTTGACACGAGTCGAACCGAAGTCCTCAAGGACCGTCCAAGAATAGTAACACTACACAAATCAGGAAAAATAAAATAATTAAATTAATCAAAAAATAAAAACGTACAGAAGCATTACTAGTTTTCTTGTCCATGGTTATGAGTTTTACACGTCAAATTAACGATCAGAGGTAAACTCAAAATAGTTATCTTCAATTTTACTATTGTAACAATAGCAAATTGTAAATCCAATAAAGGAAGATAATCTGACTGAGAACTAATGTCCCAAAAAATCGGCAAAACAATCGCACGATGTGATCTAACCATCAAACATCATGCTAGACAAATCAATCGCACGATGGGATCTAAATATCAACCATCGTGCTAACAAATGTAGCAAAAATCATGCTAACAAATGTAGCAAAAAAAAATAAGTGGTTTGCAAAGTCACAACAATATAAAATAAAATAATGTGCGAAATAAGCACAAAATAAAATTATTTTGAAAAATTATCAAAATAATTAAAAAATATAAATAAGAAGACCAGAATGTAAAAATACTAAAATGGAAAAATAATTAAAAAGAATACGAAAAAATAAGAACTAATGTGGTTTTAAATCCTTAACATGAAAAACACCTAAGGGTTTATTATCAATAGGGGTGGCCAATCGGTACGTAGTTGGACCTACCACCTCAATAACTTTCGCTTCAATAAATTTTGGAGCTAACTTTTGACTATAATTTTTAGTCGCATCAGATAATGTAAAATTCTTTTTCCAAACCGAATCGCCAACGTTCAATTTCAACGGACGACGTCGCAAATTATAAGATTTTGAATTTCTTTCGTAAGCTGCATGTAAATTTTGTTTAACATGTTTAAAAATGGGTGAAAGTTTATTTAAATCTTGAACTAATTGTTCACGGTTAGTAATAAATAAATCATCCTCTTTAAAATCCTTTAGTCGACCATAAAAATCTCCAGAAATAGGAACTGTCCGACCAAACGCCAAAAAGGAAGGTGAAAATTTCGTACTCATGAACAGCGTTACGATTTCAATTAAAAACAATTCAACAGAAAAGAAGTACAATCTAAGAAAATAAAAAATGGAATTTACACACAAATAACACAAAAATATGTTAAACGTTCGCATCTAAACTACTACCATTAAATTTTAAATTTATAAACATGAACGGAACTCTTAAAAATTTGTAAATATTCAATTCATTTGGAAAAAATCTTAAGCAGGAATACTAACTGAAGTATTAATATTGTCATTATGTGACAGAAAAATAAAATAATCTAAATTTGTAATTCATTATTCATTTCAAAGTTTTCATTTATAGATTCTATTAATTCTAACGATTCGTTACATAAATTTAACAATTGATTATGTAAATATAAAAATTCATTATCAAAAGTAATGTAATTCAAGCGTTTCAAAATTTAAATAAATGTATTAACAATTGAATGTTATGAAGTTTATCAATAACAAAACCTAAATATAATCGAGGTTTACAAAATTAATATTTAAATTGGCATCACTAAGTTCCTTGAAAGTACTTGAAAAAATAATAATATCGTCTAAATAAACAAAAATTGATTGAAATAAATCATGTCCTAAAATGGAATCCATAAATCGTTGTAATGTACTGGGTGCGTTTTTAATAATTCCAGTTACATACGTAATCAAATAAATTTCTCAATTTAATTTACGTCTCTCACCTATTGTCAACCCTTCCACTTCATTTACATTTAAAAAATTTTAATTCTACTAATATAACTCATCAATATATAAAACATCAACTAAATAATTAAAATTTGACATCGTAAAAAATATTATATAACACCATCAATAAATTTCATTAAGTATAAACACATAAAAATACCAAGCGTAACAATAAATGGTAACACTCCTTAAATCTCGGTCAACTCCATAATCAAAATAAACAAACACAAGTGAGAATAACCAGCATTGGAACAACAGCAAATCCTTTTTCTGGCCCCACAGTAATATTAACACAAATGTAAATAAAATAATACATTTTAAGCAATAAATTTCAAGGTAATAAATCTCAAACAATAAATTTCAAGTCCCTGCTCGGCCGCGCCAAATTGTAACAACCAAATTAAACGTCGTCAAAGTATAACAACAAATAGTCTCAAATTGTAGATTAAAATAAGGGGGAATTCTAATATACTGAGTTTAATAATTAACATACCTGAAATACAGCATGCTTCTCATCTGCTTAATTATTTTCACTTAATTCAAAAAAAAAATGTTATCTAAAAAAATTATGAAAAAATGATAAAATCTCGAGCGCCATGTTGTCTTTTTTTTTCTTTTTTATATATAGGAACAACAAAACCTAGTTAATGTATAATAAATAATAAACAATTTATCAAAATGAAAATAAAATAGTAGATATACTTAAGTTTATTCAATATCTGATTGAAAACGTAAAAAAATCAGGTCTTATACTATTCTAAAATTATATAAAAACATTACCTTTGAACGGTTCTGTCCATAAACTATAACTGGTAACTATGAAGCAGAATGGTGAACTTGGTGAGGTCAATGTCTTGCTTATTTATCCTTAATATATTGTGTCCATAAGTTTATTGAATTTCTTTGAAGTTTAATTCGCCAAATTTATTTATAAAAGTATGTAGAACTTGCGTTGTAAAATGTAATTCAAGTAAAAATTGCCATTTAAACCAGAAAATAATAGAATAGTAAATTACTGACTTATACGTGCCATTAAAAATAATTATTATAAAAATGCCATATAAAAGTATGCATTAAAAAAATATGAGTAAAATAAGTGCAAAATAAGTAAAATAGAAGTGCCATCACAATCTGATGGCACCAAATACAAAAAAATTAGGTAAAAATCATGCTTACTGCTGTAACATTCAGCATTAAGTGAATTAAAAAAAAAGCTTTCAGAATAACTCAAATGAGTATTCCCCCTAAAAGTTTACACGCGTTGCGCGGATACAATAATATAAATCCAATTTTTTAAGAAAGGGAACTATAACTATTTATGTAATATTGCACCCAAAAGATATGTTCTAGGAAATGCAAATTAAGTTGCCATTCTCAATTTTACATATTAATAATTAAAAATTTTCTATTATTACGCCAAATAAATGAACGATTCTTAAATTAAGGTATTTTTAATACAACCACAAAAAAAAGGTTGTTACACGGTACTTAGCATGCAATAAGAAAAATTATTCTAAACTCCACTTTCATTCTAACCCATATTACCCGGGGAGATACCAATTCGTTCTGTTTAACACATCTTTTCGCTCTTTCACTTACGATCACCCCAACTCCTTTTGCGCCTCAACTCCTGACCATAATGCTAAGCTGTCATCCTTCATCTCCACAGCATCCTTTCCTTTGCGTTTTGTCTCCGATATACACAGTCGTCAGCAACAGGGCCTCCCTGTTTTGGCATTGACCGCCCTTTATATCCAGGTCGATCCGAGGCAATTGTATTGTTCTCTTGAGTATTACTATAGCGAGCAGACCGGTTACTGGCCAAATCGTATTCCGGACGATGTAGCGTTCCCCACTAATGGTATCGTCCTACTACCGAACAGTTATTTGTCTACTATCTCGACACGTAGGAAAGTCAGAAGTAGAAATATAAACAGAGACAAGAAAGATATAAATAATAGAATGTACACTTACTGTATGGATATCTAAATATACATATATACATATAAATTTGTCACTTACATACCCTTCAATCACGTCACGTTTCAACCAGATTGCTCCATACGCGATTCCAGGCTTTCGCGTCAGTCACCGGACTTGTTACTTATTTGCGACCACATGATTCAATTATTCTTAATTTAGCTTTCCGAGTAATAAATATTTCTTTGTTATTTTATTTAATATTTGTTTATCGAATCTGTTTTATTGTTGTCGCGAACCGTGACAACTTAAACGTTTCCATCCTCTAAGTTTCTCTTTGTTATTCAATTGAAAGGTAACAATAAATGACGATAATGGCTCTCGCGACATTAATTATTTACTTTTAGGATTAATTAATTCCAATTAAGGTCAAACATAGTAACAAAGGTAAAAGTTAGCTTAAATTTTGGATTTGCAGCCAAGAAAAAATATTGTATAAGACAATATGCAACACACTGCTATAATTAAACTTAGAATCACATATAGTACCAAAAATAAAAATTGGATCAACCTTCAAATTTAAAAACAAAGAGAAAAAAAATATTTAAAAACACCACTTAATACGGATCTGCCCTGTATAGTCACATCCATCATATAAAAATGTTTGTATTGTATTTAGGAATTGATAGAATATTGAACAGGTTTGATGTAAATGCAGTTTGAATATGAATGCAATAAAATAAATAAACTACAACAAGCCATTTCATTACTCCTGTTGTAGGCGTATTATTTATACCAACTCCTAACAAAAGTGATGTAACATTACCAAACACCATTAACAACTTTTCGGTTTTATTGGTATAATCACTGCTTACAACAGAAATCCACCAAACAAAAATTATTAATAGTGAAGTTATTCCAATTATAATCCAAGTTTCTGTTTTAAAAATAAATTTTAGATTGTTAATTAATGGTATTTGCAAAAGAGAAGGAACAGTGCAAACATAATTGGAGGTGTAAACAACTAAACTTTTATCTACATAATCTGAATAATCTATATTCACCTGTATATCAAACGCTGCAACAAAATCAGCTCGATTGACCGCTTCATCAAAAGGCGTCTTAACAGAATAAATGCTCAAATTTAAATTTTTAGCCATTGTGTGAAGCCACGTAAGTTTGAAAAGCAATGAGTCAGAGCATAATGTTCTAAAAGAAAAGAGAAATGATTTCTAAATGTGGTTGTGATAATAAAAGCACATTGATAACAGTTTCTAAGATCATTTCCAAATTTATGTTAATATCGTGCCCACACGTTTGCGATTTGAATAATTTTGCTGTTTTTCCGCACTTATTTTCTTTTTGATGGGGATTGCATGTGTAAACAGTTACACTATAATCTTCATGCAACGTTACTGTTGCGTTAAAAATGACATGCATCCAAAGATTTTAATACACATCTATTAGATTTGTCTTGGTGATATTGATCTATCCAAAACAGTGCTTGAGTTTAGGTGTTCTAAAATATTTGTAAAGGCATTAAACGATTGCGTTTGAATTACCCAATTAGTTCCTCCATACGTGTTGTCTGTTTTAGTTACATTTTTATATGGATCACTTCGGTCGTCAGACACCACATACACTATTTCACCCACATCAAAAATGTGTTGCATTAAATCCGCGATACAAGAAATTATTAGCGATTTATTATCCGTTTTAATAAATGGATTTCCCTTGGCTATCTCTAACATATTTAAAAATACGAATACCATTGAAATGTACATTTTTATTCAAACACTTAACAATCAATGGCTCATATATAACTACAAGATTTTTTACAGAATATCGACAATGTGGAAATAATATACACTCATTATTCTAACATTATTCAGTGTCATGTTAAAAAACAAACAAAAAGTAAGAAACCAATGTATTGAATATAAAGCAGAATTATACTATAATGAAAAAGCTGTTGGTTTCTTAAATCAACATTGATTTACTGCCCTTTATATACTTATGTATAATAAGGCCACTATTCCCCTACTCTCAAACGTTATCAAAAGAGAAAAAATTGCTCTATAGTAATGTTAAACTTAAATAAAGTACTAACTGAGTAGTAAAGCGGTACCGATATATTTTTATATTTCTAACTAGGGAAATTTATGAACACTTCTTCCAGTTTACGTAATGGACTATGATTTGTAACACTGAAGTAAATGGCATACATACATACATTCTCACCACGAAAGGATCGCCCTGCACAATAGTTTATGAAACTAGCTATCCAAATTGTTTATACTGCCATGGCTTATCAAAGCGTCTTTAGAAAATGGATAGAAACGCACTTGAAGTGCATTTGACACAATCGACACATGCCATTGAATAGTTTCTTGCCACCGTATCATTGTTAATTTAATGCAATTGAACTCATATAGGCACATGTAAACGGGTACTACGATAAACACATTGGAAGAGATGGCTATGAAAACGAAAATGTTATTGCCATGTGGAACGAATCATTACAGCAACCTAACCAAACTGTTTGGTCTAATTGCGTGCACCATACTGAAAATACTATAAAGCAGTGGTACAAACGTGAAGAAATGTTGGACATTGCAGTTGATGAGATAGTTTTTAATAAGGGGAACTATTCTGAAAGTTCCGATTGGATGGCGACTAAAAATTTAGTAGTTTCAGTTTATTATTACAACATAACAGTGTGGGCAACAATGGTAACTAATGCCGTTTCGCTCTAAAGGTACATTTATATTTTTTAGTTCACTAAAAGAAACAACACCTTCATTGAAGTTATTCAAAAAAAGAAATATACAGTTCTCTGAGGAAATACGTATTCTTATATCTTATTGATAGATTTACTTTAGCTAGACTTATGTCATACACTATGTAAAGGTTACAAAATGGAACTTAAGATAAAATATTTGCTGGAGCTCTATTTATTGCTCACTATGGTCATTAATACGTTAATCATAATGAACATTCTTCTTCGACTTTCACAAAGTAAACGTTCATTTCTCTTGCGGTGTAAATTTCGAATAAACAATATTTATAATCATATGAAAACCTGTAACTGCACTATCACCATCTCAAAAAAGTGTAATTAATTAGAAATTATTTCGGAAATAAGTTGAAGTCGTATTTTAATATTAACTGGTACTATTGTAAGTGATGACGCAGGTTTATTCTTTGGTAACGGGGATAGCATGTGAGCTTTGATGTCTTAGACGAAGCTTCAAAATCATAAATGATACTTTCAAATTTTCCTCTTTAAATAAATTTTATACTAAATTTCAGTGGCAGTTGACGTTTTATTGAACACACGTTGGCAATGATTGCCTCCTACTTTTCGTGTTCCACAGGTGCTTTAAAAGTCAGCAGATCACTAAGTGCAACGATTAGAATGGTGGCAGAGGTAATACTACAGGTTAAAATAACCTAAACGTAAGGAATACCATTTAATTAATTTTTCGACTTATTTTGCTTTTTACTAATAAACTTTACTCAGAAAAGTTTTGTACAATTAAATTTTGCAACTTCCACAAAATTGTTTCAACATCTTTAACAATTTTAATAGATATTACTGCTGATGAAGATAACTGTAAGTGTTAGCGAAACGTTTAGATTGCATAATATAAATATTCACCATTTAAAAAATGCAAAAAAGATAAGTATTTTATTATATGTAACAATAGTGAAAGTTTACATTTTCATATTTCATTAAGATAGTTTGAACTAACACTTCAATTGAACTTTTTTTCCGTCTAATTACGCCTCAAATCAAAAATTTGCAGAGAACATAATTAATCGATATGTTTAACGTCTATATGTTGTTATTTTTATATCTATGAAATATACAGTTGTTTATTAAAATATCAAACTAAAATTGTGTATACATATACACAAAGGTAATAACTATTGATGTATGATATGTGATTTATCAGAAATGCATACGATTGGCAGAAACTCTTCATCCTTATATCGCGTGGCTAGAACACGATCACTATATTATACACCTACAGATAAAAATATATTTCATCTGTGATACATCTAACCGCGTATACGCAATGTTTAACTTATGAAATGTCTAAGATTTATACGAAAATGCACCAATATCTTTTCAAATTAAGCGTGTAATTTCCCTATTGGGCCATTTTAACAGCAGCCCTTATCAGGCTCCTCTCAGTTTGCATGATTTGGCACAGGAGACTGCCGTGGTTTTCAATACTCCGCACTGTTCTCTTTTGCCCATCTCTTCTTTCCTTTAGCATAGAACACGGCCTGTACGTTAAAATTTCTTTACTATGCGCCTTATTTAAGTACCTACGTATTGTGGTTTTGAAGTTATTGTTGATATCCAAACTCAAAGACAAACAGGAAAAAACACACCGCTCACATAGACCCCTCGCCCCACACATATACACACACACACACACACACACACATACACGCACGCACACACACACGCACATACAGACAGATAGACAGTCAGGCTGGCAGGCAGGCAGACACACAAACAGAAAGGCATACAGACAGACAGTCAGGCAGACAGGCGGACAGGCAGACAGGCGGACAGGCAGACAGGCAGACAGGCAGACAGGCGGACAGGCGGACAGGCAGACAGACAGACAGGCAGACAGGCAGACAGGCAGACAGGCAGACAGGCAGACAGGCAGACAGGCAGACAGGCAGACAGGCAGACAGGCAGACAGGCAGACGGGCAGACGGGCAGACGGGCAGACGGGCATACAGGCAGACAGGCAGACAGGCAGACGGGCAGACAGGCAGACAGGCAGACAGGCAGACAGGCAGACAGGCAGACAGGCAGATAAATAGACAGACAAACAGACAGACAAACAGACAGACAAACAGACAGGTAGACAGGCAGACAGACAGACAGGCAGACAGGCAGACAGACAGGCAGACAGGCAGACAGGCAGACAGGCAGACAGGCAGACAGGCAGACAGGGAGACAGTCAGACAGGCAGACAGAAAGACAGACAAACAGACAGACATACAGACAGACATACAGACAGTCTGACAAACAAGCAGGCAGACAGGCAGGCCGGCAGACAGGCAGGCAGATAGGCTGGCAGACAGACAGGCAGGCAGACAGATAGACAGACAAACAGACAGACAAACAGACAGACAAACAGACAGACAAACAGACAGACAAACAGACAGACAAACAGACAGACAAACAGACAGACAAACAGACAGACAAACAGACAGACAAACAGACAGACAAACAGACAGACAAACAGACAGACAAACAGACAGACAAACAGACAGACAAACAGACAGACAAACAGACAGACAAACAGACAGACAAACAGACAGACAAACAGACAGGTAGACAGGCACACAGACAGACAGGCAGACAGGCAGACAGGCAGAGAGGCAGACAGGCAGACAGGCAGACAAACAGACAGACAAACAGACAGACAAACAGACAGACAAACAGACAGACAAACAGACAGACAAACAGACAGACAAACAGACAGACAAACAGACAGGTAGACAGGCAGACAGACAAACAGGCAGACAGGCAGACAGGCAGACAGGCAGACAGGCAGATAGACAGATAGACAGACTTCTGTGGTATTGTTTCGCAACGTCTAACTAGTCTAACTAGTTTTTAGATATTGAATGTATTTTAACAAAATCAGTCAATGATTGATGAAATTGATGGGTGGTTTTTTTATAGGCATATTTATTTACTGTGGTCAAGACATTTTGGCTTGCTGTGCATCAGTTTCGTGTTTTTTTGCGTTTTTTATCATTATGGAAAGCTAAACACCTGCTGAATATGCATTTTATTTATGGTGCTGCAAACGGGAACAGTAGTAAAGCCGCTCGTTTATAACGACGAAGTTTTCCTGATCGGTGGCTTCCAAACCGTAAAATTTTCTAACGCATTCATGCACGTTTAAGACAGACTTGGGTTCCCAAGCATCCTACGCCCTCTGGACAAATGAGACTCAGGCGAATATTGCGTTTCCAAGAGGAAGTTTTAAAGCGCGCAGCAAAAAATTCATCCACCAGCACTCGTGCCATGACTCATATCTGTTTGGAGAGTTTTACATGAAGACCGACAACACCCGTTTAAAAAGCAGAAAGTTCAATTGCTGAGATCAAACAGACTCTGTGTCTAGAAAGGAATTTTGTCGCTGGTAATTGGAGAGATCTGCAGTTGTGCTTTCTTTTGTTTCACAAGGGATGGTATGTTCAATACACGCAACAGCCTTATCTAGAGTCACAGGAACCCTCGCGCTACCGTGGTACGTAGTCAGCAACAACGATTCTCAGTTAATGTCCAGAGAGCGATCATTTCTGATTAGACCTCTTTTTTTACCTCCCAACGTTACCGGTCGAATGTATCTTGAATTCATAACAAATTCTCTCTGGAATTGCTTGAGGATATTCCTCTAGATATTCGTAATAAGCTGATATTCCAGCATGATGGAGCACCGCCTCATTCTTCGGCCCAAGTCCGAAATTATTTAAATAACATGAGTTTCTCTACTGTTCCCATTTGCAGCACCATAAATAAAAAGCATATCTGTCAATTCAGCAGGTGTGGAGTTTTCCATAGTGAAAAACTCGAAAGCACGAAACTGATACCAACAATCCAAAATGTCTTGACAGCAGTAAATAACAAAGGACGTTCCCGAAACGTTGAATTAATTGTACGTTTATTTACACAAGTTTTAAAGAAAAAATGTTTTATTTAAATATATATATATATATATATATATATATATATATATATATATATATACAGGGACCGCCATAAAGCTGGACACGTGGGAATAATTTTTATTATTGAAATTCATGAAAAACTCTATTGGCGGTTCGTTCCTGCATGTCTGACAATCAAAAAATCCATTGTGACATTTGTCACGTGACCATAGATTTGGCGGGACTTTTGAAAAATGTTAACCGTGATGCCGAGAAATGCGTCAAATTGCCAAGATATCGAAAAATTGTATTAAGAAAATGTATTTATAATGAACCAATGATTCCATATACTAAGTTCCACCAAATCAGAAAAAAAAATTAAAAATACCATTTATTCCCCTCTACTTTTATTACGAAACATCATAAAATCTTGTTTTACCTGGAAATAGTTTTAATAACATAAATGACATCATTTTAGGTCAATATTAATCAAATATTTGTAAAATTAACAATTTGTGAGAGGAAAATTTAGAAAATACGATTTAGCCTCGTCACTGGTTGTGTTCATGCCCTGTATATTGACGCGCATGAGCTGATCTAATATTTTTAACCGGTAATTAAAATGTCAACGAACTAATATTTGTAATTAAAACTTAACAACACACTATTTATCCTTATTAAATTTAATATTGATTAGTAAATTTGAAATTAGCCATATTTTTTAATTCAATAAGTTGGCTTTGGAAAAATCAAATATTTCGCCTTATAAGGATGAAAACTATTGCTCTTTAAAATGCACCTCATAATTTAAAATACGTAAAATTATGTAATTTATGTTATTAAAACTATTTGCAGGTTAAACAAGATTTTATGACGTTTTGTAATAAAAGTAGAGGGGAATAAATGGTATTTTTATTTTTTTTTCTAATTTGGTTGAAAATTGGTATATGTGATCTTTGTTACATTCTAAATACATTTTCTTAATACAGTTTTTCGAAATCTTGTCAATTTGGCCCATTTTTCGGCATCACAGTTAACATTTTTTAAAATTCCCCCCAACTCTATGGTCACGTGACAAATGTCACAATGAATTTTTTTGTTGTCAGACATGCTAAAACGAACCGCCAATAAAGTTTTTCAGAAATTTTAATAATAAAAATGTTTCCCATATGTGTTCAACTTTATGGCGTCCCTGTATATATATATATATATATATATATATATATATATATATATATATATATATATATATATATATATATATATATATATATATATATATATATATATATGGTGTCCGAAAAAATGTGGGAAATCTCTCGGATTTAGATGAAAGACCCAAAAACAGTATGACAAGTAAGGGCTCTTAAAATAGTATCCTTGAAACATATTTAGCTTGTTTGGTTTACAAGGGATGGACTAAGTTGTACACTTTAACGCCTAAATTTTTTAACACCCTGTATGATAAAGATCTAAAAAAAAAATACTTTTAGTAGTTTGAAAATTTCTCTAAAAAAATGGTATACTTGTTTAATATCGACAAAATTAACCATTTTCGAGAAAAAAATAATAAACGAATTTATGTTTCATTTTCATTTAATTAAAAACCTCATAAGTGGGTTCAACATGGTTTCCATGAAGTCTGATACACTCGCAATCACGACGAATCGAGGACTGCTGTACCCGCCACAATAACCCCACATTGTTCCTTAGCACATCACAATGAAACGTGATTCTCTGTAGAAGCTCCTCCCTAGTATCAACCGGACTAGAATACACCAAGGTTTTGAGGTGTCCCCACAGATGAAAATCCAAAGGCGCTAGGTCGGGAGATCTAGGAGGCCAGGCGATATATCCATATCTACCTATCCAACTATATTTCATTGTGATGTGCTAAGGAACAATGTGGGGTTATTATATATATATATATATATATATATATATATATATATATATATATATATATATATACAAGACCGCCATGAAGTTGGACACATGGGAAAAATTTGATTATTAAAATTTCTGAAAAACTTTATTGGCGGTTCGTTTCTGCATGTCTGACAACAAAAATTCATTTTGACATTTGTCACGTGACCATAGATTTGGCGGAAATTTAAAAAAATGTTAACTGTGATGCCGAAAAATGGGTCAAATTGACAAGATATCGAAAAATTGTATTTGAATTGTATTGAATTACAGACAGAATCGCAAAGAAATTTCCCAAAAACGACTTCAGACCGGTATTCAAACCACATTCAACTTTGTCCCAACTTTTAAGAAACCTCAAAGTCAAAATTCCTAATGAAACCCAAGGAGTCTATGAGATACCGTGCAACAACTGTCGAAGAACCTATATCGGACAAACTAACAGAATATTATATGCGAGAGCCAATCAACACCAACTAGCAATTAAGCAGCACAATCCATCATCGTCTTCAGCTGCACATCATTTAGATACAGGACACCAAATTAACACCAACAATGTCCGTCTAATTGCACCTCTATATACCTTACAAGAAAGAATTATTAGAGAAGCAGTTGAAATTGAAAGAAGACCAAACGCCCTCAATGAGATGGGAGATGACACTTCTAGAATGCCACAAATTTGGAAGAATATCATTAAACAAGTTTATTCGAAACTTCAACCAACTCCAAATCATCCAGAAATTTCAAACACTTATGCTGCAATTATTCCTGACGTCCCCACTTCTGCACCTTCTACATCATGTACTAGACCCACTACTAGACCAACACACCCGTCCAGATTAAATTTAAATTAGTTACCTTATTTCAATTTCTGCAATTGTCAAAATAAATTCTTGACAAAGGAACGTTGAATTAATTTGTACGTTTATTTACACAAGTTCTATATATATATATATATATATATATATATATATATATATATATATATATATATATATATATATATATATATATATATATATATATATATATATATATATATATATATATATATATATATATATATATATATACCGGACCAATAAGCCGATCCTCCGGCTATATCTCAGGAACTGTTTATGTTTAAGAAATGTTAGCATATAATTCGTATACAACTTTTCTTAATTAGATATTAATATTACCAATATCAGTCAATAATCAGTATTAATTCATTATGAGTATATCAAACCCCGAATTGTATGATATGATTGGAGTTTATTTCGAATGCCATCAAAATGCCGCTATTTCCTAAAAAATAAATTATTGATTGTTTTCATTGGTTTGTTAGCAAGACGATATTTTTTTTCCTGTGTTAAAATATTAATGATTTTAGGTGTTAAATATTTTATGTGTGGTAATGATCTAAAAATCCTTTGATTATTCTCGTTGTCATTAGAAAAGTTATTAATTGATGAATTATGTTAAAGATGTTGTAAACAATTTTGTCAAAGTTGAAAAATTAAAACATAAACATCAGCCTGCTATCAACATAACAATTTGAGAAACGTATATAGCCAACTATAGAATTAAGTTTTAGTAAAGAATAACTAGGTCATTAAAAATTAAATATTGTTAAACTGTCTTAAAGATGACAAATCAGAACACTCTCTAACGGTGAAAGCTAACAATTAAAAATTAGAGAGTGTTTTGGTTTGTCAGTGTGCGACACGCACACGCACACGCACACGCACACGCACACGCACGCGCACACGCACACGTACACGTACTCGCACACACACTCGCACACGCACACGCACTGGCACACGCACACGCACACGCTCACGCACATATGCATAACCTACATATGTATATGTAGGTTGGAAAATAAGAATTATTATTATTAAAATTATATATATATTTTTTTAAATTTCCATTTAGTAGGTTGATCGTGTGTTGTTCCATACCAGATATTTATAATAAATATTCTGAAATAATAAAACCTTCTAGAATAGTAAAATATTCTTTGTTAAAGGGATCTTATACAGTAAAATGTGAACAAGGGTGCTTTTTTACTTAATTATCAACCGATATGGGGTACTATAATGTGAGTTCATCTTGCTGTAGTATGTAGCTTTCTCATTGTTTTTAACTGTGCATGTAATAGCATCAAGTCTCGAGAGATGATTTGCTAAAATGGAAATGACTCAAAACTTATCTAAGATCACATATGGATCAAAGAAGCTAAGCACTTTAGCGTTACTTTCAATTCAATCGAAAATCACTTCTGAAATGGACTTGACCAGTGTGATAAACGCATTTGCGAATGCAAAGGTTAAAAATGAGAGTTACAATCTTATTGATAAACGAAACTTTTGCGAAACTCACTGTATTTATATTTTATCCCAGTTTTAGATTTATCGTCAAGTTGTACCATATTTGGACTGCAAATTAGCAATAACTGAAAATATGGTTTTTAAAGAGTGTAGTGTTACGTTTAATTTCTAGTGGATAAGGCCCCAATGATCGTTTTGCACCGAAGTCCAGAGGTGCCTTGTTACGCCACTGCTTACATGGTACTCTTTGCTAACGCAGCATGAGACCAGCATAAGAAATTATTGTGATGGCCACAAGACATTTTTCGTGTTTTATTGTAAAAATTAATAATGCGCGAACTTTTCTCTAGATTTACTAAAGATACATTTTCTTTTAGACGGGTAGATAATTATTTCAACATTTTTTATTAAAATCATCAATAGCATAAACATACGTCTTGAAGTACACGTAACCAAATGACCGTTTACTATTTTAAACTAATCAATGCAAATTAACAGAAAACATCGTTTCTGTGTAATGCGTATACAGAGATGGCCAAAAGTACCGCATAAATTCAATTAAAAATTAGGTGTTTGTTTTTTGGAGAAACGCTCGGACTCGTCGATTTTAATTTTTTGTAGCGATTTTTTGATGCTAAGTCCATGTATACAGGGTGGCCCAAAAACAATTTATGACTACCAACTTCATTTTTTCAAATGGAAACAGTTATTTTTTATTTCATTTTTGGATTCTGCTTTAAATTTTAAGTAAGTTTTATATACTATGTCCTATACCCAAACTTAACAGTTATCGAGAAATACACATAAGAGAGGGTCAAAAGTTCTGCATAAATTTGTTAAAAACTGGAGGAAATATTTTTCATGAAAATGCTGGAACACTTCAAATATTGTTTTTAGTTATCCATTTTTTGACGTAACACCCATGTATCCAGGGTTACCCATGTAGAAGATAAATTTACTTTTTCATTTTTTTATGGAACCCCAAGTATATTATGACGTTTTTGAGTTCTCTGAGAAACTCTGAACATATTTCATGTAACATGCTCATATCTAAATTCAACAGTGTTCGAAAAAATTACATAAAATAGAAATAACGATAGAACTATTCACGTAGAAACATATTTTATGTAATATACCCATGTCGATATTCAACTGTTATTGAAACATTTGAAGATGACACTTATGTAATACTTTTAAATTGACATTAAATTTGGTTTCAATAGTAACATTTTGTCAAACAGTTAGTATCTTTGTGCTCTGTTTTGATCTCTGTTTATTCTTACAATAGTTGTCATACATATTGCTAAAGTGAAAAAAATGGCTAAGTTAAGTGAAACTCAAAGAATAGAGATTTTAATCATGATAGGATGCGGCGATCGAACTCGGGCTCAAAAAGAAGTTTGTGAACTATTCAATGCCAAATATCCTGACTGTCGCATATCACAATCTACTATAAGCCGAATTGAAAAAAAATTTTGAGAAGTAGGGCATGTAAGAGACCTTCCTAGATTTGGTCGATCCTCGATTTCCGAGAATAAGAAATTAGACGTTCTTTTGTCCATTGAAGAAAATGTTCATAAACCAACTCAAAAAGTAGCCCTGGATAGTAACATAGGAAAGTCGCCGGTACGAAGAATTTTAAAAAAGAAAAATATCACCCGTATAAAGTACAATCAATCCACGAGCTTAACGAAGACGATCCAGATCGTCGATTAGAATTCTGCGAAGTTTTTATGAACCACTGCAATGATGACCGGTTTTTTTCTAGAAAATTATTTTTCTGATTAATAGATATTCTGCCTAAATGGCATGATGAGCAAACAAAGCTACCGCTATTGGTCATCTACCAATCCGCATTGGGCCATTGAAACTCACACCCAATATCCTCAGAGTGTGAACATTTGGGCCGGTATTGTAAGAGATAGAGTCATAGGTCCGTATTTCTTCGAGGGTACTTTAACAGGCCAACGCTATTTGCAATTTTTGAGAAATGAATTGGTACCCGAACTTTGTCTTATGTTTCCGAATACAAATAATCCAAACATTCCAAATGAGTCAATATGGTTTCAACAAGATGGTGAGCCACCACATTTCAGCATAGAGGTACGGCAATATTTAGACGAAACATTTCCTCTTCGATGGATTGGACGAAGGGAGCCATTAGAGTGGCCTGCTAGATCGCCTGACCTCACCCCTATGGATTTTTTTATCTGAAACATAAGGTGTATTTAAATAAGCCCAAGAATATAGAAGACTTAATAAATAAAATTATTCAAGAAGCTCAACAAATACTTCCTCCAATAATAAGTAAAGTTATTGAGGACTTTGAATTGCGGCTTGCCCACTGTCAAGACGTCAATGGGGTACAGTTCGAACATTTAATACATTAGATTATAGTAGTTTATATTGTTATTTATTAAGTATTAATAGTTCTATTATTATTCCTATTTTTTATAACTTTTTTCGAGATCTGTTGAATTTAAACATTGTTATTTATTAAGTATTAAAGTTCTGTGGTTATTTCTATTTCATGTAATTTTTTCGAACACTGTTGAATTTAGATATGAGTATGTTACATGAAATATGTTCAGAGTTTCTCAGAGAACTCAAAAACGTCATAATATACTTAGGGTTCCATAAAAAAAATGAAAAAGTAAATTTATCTTCTACATGGGTAGCCCTGAATACATGTGTGTTACGTCAAAAAATGGATAAAAATGGATAACTAAGAACAATATTTGACGTGTTCCAGCATTTTCATGAAAAATATTTCCTTCAGTTTTTAACAAATTTATGCGGAACTTTTGACCCTCTCTTATGTGTATTTCTCGATAACTGTTAAGTTTAGGTATAGGACATAGTATGTAAAACTTACTTAAAGTTTAAAGCAGAATCTAAAAATGAAATAAAAGACAGGTGTTTCCATTTGAAGAAATGAAGTTTGTAGTCATAAATTATTTTTAGGCCACCCTGTATACATGAACTTAGCATCAAAAAAATCGCTACAAAAAATTAAAATCGACGTGTCCGAGCGTTTTTCCAAAAAACAAACACCTAATTTTTAATTGAATTTATGCGGTACTTTTGACCCTCTCCAAGGGATCACCTCATTATTACAGCTTTATAGATTTATGATCTGAAACAAACGTTACCTTCGTTCAACCTTAACTAACAGTAATGTTGTAGCTAAAATGCAGAGTAATAAAGAAAATTATTTTGGTCTTTGCAAAAATCTTTTAAAAATTTCAGGATTAATACTAAAACCGCGTACAACGATTTTTGATAAGTTCTGTTTGGTGTTATTACCTTTAATAGTAACAATTTACTACTCTTTAATGATTTCGGTTGTTGATTGGAATGCAAGTGCAGATAATAATTTTGACGATTTTTTATTCACTACTTCATTTGGAAACAGTAATTAATATACGTAGTAAAGCTACATCAATAATCTTAATTTGTTGCAGTAATACCAAGAATAATATTAACCCGTATGCGCAAAGGAGAATTGATAAGTGTGAGGAATTCAATTGAAAATATCCAAAGTGTAAACTCAAAATTCACTCCCGGTCTAAAAGTTTGGTTGATAAAGTGGCTTAAGGGAATCGTAATACTATTTTATTTATTGAATTAGCATTTAACACTTTCACTTTCCGAGTTTTTTACTGTTTCCAGTTGGATCTTTGACCACAACACTAAAAATTAGTTTTAATTTAACGAAGACTCGGAAATGTTGCTTGGGAACAATGCCTGAATGGATAATTAATAGTGATTGGAAAATATTATGTATTTTGCAAATTTGTACATATACTTTAGGTGCGCACGAATATATATCGTTAGATGCGTTGTTTTTATGTACTCGTACATATAAACACTTGCAATTTCATTGCAAAAATTTAAAAACTTGCATTAACGAAATTCCGGAAAGAGCACATCAAAAGTTTTGTCAGGTAAAATAGTGTTAACGATTAATGTATTACATCACTGTATTATTTTAGGATAACAAAAGAAATTTGAAAATAGTTGATATTAGTGAAACCCCATGGGCATATTTGCAAAAAGTACTGAAACGAGTTATTTTGTACCATGTTCGTTCTGCTTTCTTTATTTGTGTGCATTTCCTTCTACAGAATGTTAAAAGTGAGTATTTACAACATATAATAATGCTACAAAAATGCAGTTAGTGTTAATAACTAATATCTGATGAGGAACAATACACAACCTTTTAACTCACAAAGTGGAACTTAAAAGAAATGAAATAATCTCAATGATTATCTTTATGATACATATGCAACCTGTTTTGTACACGTTCCAACATTCATACACATATGTAGATATAGAAAGATATGTAACCAACATTTTACGGCGTTTGGCAAAGTTTCGATGAGATCGACTATAATGTCTGTGTGTGCGTGTGTGGTGTGTGGTGTGCGGTGTGTGGTGTGTGGTGTGTGGTGTGTGGTGTGTGTGCGTGTGCGTGTGCGTGTGCGTGTGCGTGTGCGTGTGCGTGTGCGTGTGCGTGTGCGTGTGCGTGTGCGTGTGCGTGTGCGTGTGCGTGTGCGTGTGCGTGTGCGTGTGTGTGTCTGTGTGTGTCTGTGTTGGTGTGTGTATGCGTACGCGCGTGCGTGCGTGCGTATGTGCGCGAGTGTGTATTATGGGCGAAAATGGCAGTAGATCGGAAGTAATAGATAAGGAATGGGTCGTAACTCAGTAGACAAATGGTCGTGGGCGAAATTAAACTAGATCTTAAAATAATGACCTAACAGGAAACCATAATGTTTACTCGAAAAAACCCTTACCTCTACCTAAAATTCTACTCCAAAAATACTTACGAAAAGTTCACCTACACTTAAATAAAATTTTAAACTGCATTTAAAATCTGCAAAAATTGCGATGGCTAAACTAAAATTCATTATACATTTCGGTAAACCTCAACTTAGAATTACTTGCTCAAACAACAAAAACAGCGACTAGTCCACACGGTAGTCAATCCAAAATGAATATACGTCACAGCAAAAGTAAAAAAACGCGATCAAATATTTATAAAGTCCTATAATGTAATAACCGTCAATATAGGGAACGTAATACCTCTATGCAATAAGTTCACAACTAAATTTCCAAACGAACAAAAAAACTTGCTTAACTTTTGTCGCAAATCCAGATGAATCAGTGAATTAACAGCCGGTAAGTTAGTTCCTATAAACCTTCAAAATACTTGCACGTACTCGTAAAACACTGATGTACCAAAAAAAACAGCTGATCTTAGTTACTTTATATTTTTACATTTCGTTACTTCTTATGAAATTTATCTTTAAAAAAAATTAAATTGTATCACAAAAAAAAACTAAACTAATAAAATATTAAACGTTGTTTTTCAATATGTTAGTTCAGTAGCTATCTATGTCTACTATGTAATCCCTTAATTTGAAGATTTCATTTTTATTAGAATATTTTCGTTATGCAGGGTAACATAGAAAAAAGTGCAATGCATAGTGCACGCGATTGAGGACACTAAAATAAGAAAAACAGTTCCTATGAACTTAGGTCCGCAACGCCTTCGTCTAAAAGATATAGGGTGTTGAAGTTTAATTATTTTTTGTTTTTTTCTTAATATCTTCTTACGGTGATGTAATAAGCGGACGAAATTTTGTATACAGGGGCTTTTTATCACAAAATTCAAATATGACCTTAGTTCTTTTATTACTGATAGAGGGCGCCACATACAGGTTTTCATCTTGTTTGAACCGGTCCTAACTCTTTTGCCTTACACTGTATGTCATTTTCAACTGGAAAAATTTGTTGACCCATCTCTTCTGCTTCAGAAAGGTATACGTTATTGAAATCGCTACGCTTACGAGAAACATGCATCCGATGCATGCAAATTATCCAAAAGCTCCAAAGTAACTTATTGGAAGAAACAATGACATAACACTTCAACAATTAAATTTTAATAGCAACAATGAAGGGCAGTGATTTAAAAAAAAATATTAAATTTTTGGAAGATGTTCAAATTGTTGTCCTTGTACTTGAATACATTTTTCAATTCTTCTTCCTAAGTTAGATTGAAATATTCTGCGGATTCCATAATTCTTATTTATAGTTGCTCTTCATTATGTATTTCTACAGAATAAACATCATTTTTCATGAATCCCCAAAATAAAAAATCGACGGGATTAAGGTGGGGACTACGAGCTGACCAGGGTACAGATCCCCCTCGACCAATCCACTTATTTCCAAATCTCCTATCCAAAAATTTCCTTGCCAATCGAGAAAAGTGAGCTGGCGCGACATCATGCATGTAACTCATTCTACCAATAATAGCCAATGGAACATCCTCTAATAACGTATTTAGTTCATTCTCCAAGAAATTTCGATGGAGTTCACCTGTCAATAGATTGGGCAAATTGAAATGGGCCAATTAAGTAATTGTCAATTATACCTGCCCACACATTAATAGAAAACCCATATTGATGACTTCTAATTACGGTTTGATGAGGATTTTCATCACTCCAATGGTGCATATTATGTAGGTTCAGAACACCATCACGGCTGAAACCAGCTTCATCAGTAACCAAAATTGAAGAAAAAATATCGTGTCTTTGATTTTGCAAAAATTCGCAAAATTGTACACGAGGAAGATAGTCATGTTCTAATACTAATGAACTTTTTGGAAATGATACGGGCGAAGAAGTTGTTCATTGAAAATTTGTCTAACTGATAAAACTGATAAAAATTTAATGTTTTTTTTTAATCATTGTCCTTCATTGTTGCTATTCAAATTTAATTGTTGAAGTGTTACGTCATTGTTTTTGCAAATAAGTTCCTTTGGCGCTTTTGGATTATTTGCATGCATCGGATTAATTTTTCTCGTAAACCGTTGGTCCTAGCGACTTCAACAAGGTATATCTTTCTGAAGCAGGAAAGATGGGAAAACAAATATATATATATATATATATATATATATATATATATATATATATATATATATATATATATATATATATAGAGAGAGAGAGAGAGAGAGAGAGAGAGAGAGAGCAGAACAGATCAAACTACTTACTTGGAAAAGAAAACGAAAGACATTATCAATTCATCATCAATTGATGATAACATTTAAAAAACTATGATTCCAAGAGAAAAAAGTCCAGAATACCAAAAATATATGGCCTTCCTAAAGTGCACAAACAAGATGCTTGGCCCTTAAGACCAATTGTAAGTTCATGTAACTCACCTGTACGTGAGCTACTTAGCCAGAATATTACAACCCATTTGAGAAAAATCTAAATCTTATATAAAAAATTCGTTTGACTTTTTAACCAAGCTCAAAGAAGTAGTATTTAGTTCCCAAGATGTTTTAGTTAGTTTTGATGTTACTTCTTTGTTCACTAAAGTTCCAATTAATGATACCATTGAAATTCATCAAAACAAACATAATATTGATGGTGGTATTATAAAATTTATAAGGCATTGCATGAACTCTACTTACGCGTGCGCGTGCGTGTGCGTGTGCGCGTGCATGTGCGTGTGCGTGTACACGTGCACGTTGTAATTAGATTCTCTCTTTCAGGCTTAACATATGATAATTCAATACTGTTTTGAAAAAGAATTATAATTTAACTAGATCGTGTTCGATCTACAGAGGTAAAACAACGTTATATGCATAAATTGCTATTATATCTCTTACTTTCTTTCTAGCTTTCCTTAATTGGGGTGGTGCGATTATACGTCATGTACCTTTTCGTCTAGCTTTTGGTTTTGCTGCAATGCTCTCTTAACTGGGACTCGTAAATAACTGGTAGCTGTGCTTCAAGTACCTTTGTCTCGTTATCGTTGAGGTTACATTATCACTGGAGATTACGATGATGGAATCTAAGCTGTACATAGGGCTCAAGTATTCGTCCACACCAGGTCAGATTATTCCATTATCGCATGTACTAATAAACAATGTATCGCTGAGTTTACTTTCGATCCATTTCATACAATATACGTTGCCTTCAGCAAGGATTACTACAGCATCTACAAAAAAAGTGCATTTGAATTAATCTATTACAAAATTGCTTTGATATGTGTGAATCCTTACGGTATTGCAGGCTCACATTCCATTAATATAAGTAATTTGATTGTAATCTTATTATATTTAGAATTTACATCAGTGTTACATACATAAAGACAAAGTTTACGTCGATTGGGGCTTGAATCTACATAGCGCAGTTGGTTAGCGCGGTACTCTAAGAAAGTACAGGTCATAGGTTCGACTCCTACTCGAGGTAAACTTTTTATTTATGTATTTAATAAAATTAATAATAATTTTTAATTTCAATGAACTCTATGCCTGTGTTGCAATTTCGGTGTCATATTGATATCCGAAACCATGTAACTTTCATAAAGATTTCTTTACTGTAGTACTGTTCTAATTTGATAAAACCGTTAGCTAGTACCTTGTGCACAGATTATAGCCAAATTTTAGAATAATTGTTACTAAACTTTTTCATAAAACACCTAGTGTTGTGTTAGCATTTAGCATCTATCTTTGCTACTATTTACGCTACCGTGCGCAGTAGCAGAAACGTAATGCATAGTGTTCTGAAATGACCAGAGAAGGGTATTACGTTCTTTTGTTGTTATTTATAAATTTATAAGTTGACGTTAGTACAAGTAAAATCTCGCGACTTGCCCTCGTCAGTATTAATATGAAATATATGTTAAGTACGAAGGTTACTGTTTCATATCGTGATATTAGGATAAAGTTATACTTAGTTTTCTTTTCGGGAAAAAATAATGCGTGTTCGGTGTGCATTTATAAATTACCTAGTCTTTGGGGAAACGTAATAAACGTCCCACTATAATAAATATAAGAGTAAATTATATCTACTGTTTAGTCTTTGTGTTGTTGGTGGTGGAATTTATCAATAAATTCTGCTTATTGAGGGAACTATCGTTTATTTACCATATTCCCTTTGCTTCCCTGGTTCAAGCTTTTCAGGGTCTGTCCAAAAATTAATAATTTATCTTATCCTTCTTTAAAGCTTGTAGCACCTGGTTCTTGTCTGTTCTCCGTATCTTTCTGTCTACAATTTCCATCTCGCTTTATAACTAACCTAACCATCAATTTACTCTTTATCAATGCTTCAAAACACCCACGCTATCCGAGTGCTCTGCGGTCCCCAGGACCGTTTGACTGAGTTACTAGTCGAGCTAACTAGTTTCTTCCAATTTTGTGTTACGTGGTAGATTATACACGTGGCGAGTATAACGAGTATGCTTATAAGAAGGAAATTGTAGAGATTTAAAATCAGAGTGCGAGAGAAACCAAAATCGATTCCAAATTTTCTATTGCTTATAACTGTTAAACTATTCTCTACATGTATTATTTAAAACAGTTTAAAAAACTAGCTCAATGTTTTAATTTTCCAATAAAACCAAAATTCGTTCGATAGTTCCACCAGAAAAAGCTTTTCAACCGCGCTCCACTCGAAAATTCGCAATTGAGAATAATAAATCATGGAAGCCTTGATTCAATAGAACTGATGTTATTCAATAATTTTACAGGTTCAGGACTTCTTTGATGAAGTGCAATGATTATCTCGCGATAGGAGAGCGGGTATTAAAGCGGTAGCAGTACTTCTAATAAGTACTCTTTAAAAAAACTAATTTTAAGCGGTTAATTACGTTAAGTAAGATTGAAATGTAATACTCACTGTTTTGCATAATGTTTTCGTAATTTACGAAGCTGGGCGACCGAAATATGGTCTAATTGCGTACGGTGTGTCGCTTACGAACTGTAGATTCCTTGCACGTTGTTTTTAAGTAGCCGGTGAAGGCGTGTTAATGTGCGTTGCTGTGAAATATGCCTAGAAAATCAGTTAAAAGATTCTAGACTACTACCCGTTGCGCTGTTTAATTGATACCCCGTGAATCGGTAGAATTCGGGCAGTCCGTCTTTCTTTCCGATGGTGTAAGTAAAAGACTACGTTGAGAGTATCCCCCAGCGTGGAGTTGTTTACTAGCGCATGCGTACGGTTGTGTGTAACTTACATACAGGTGACCACAGATTTAAGCAGCAATAAACCCTGGGGTCTTGGAACAATCGCGGGCGCATTGAGTCAAGTGGACTCCCGGAGAATGAGGATGAAGAAGCACGGACTACAGCGGAGGTCGCGGTTTCATTAAGAATATACGGAGGTCGGAGTCGGCTTCTGGTGGTGATTCTGATGCAGAGATATGGATTTATTATTTGAGGATTTCTTCAATTTAATTAAAATAGGCTAATTAACAAGTAATTAATAAAAAATATCGTAAAGCAGGCTGGCTCTTTACATATCATCCTTTCCTCCGGGTGTTCAAAGTCGGTCCGTTTCACTTTCATTCTGTCCCCAGTAGGCAGGAAGATCGTAATACGACGTCTGTTACGCGCTGACGTCGGGTGAGGCTCCGATGAGGGGGTTGTGTGGCACGCGGCATCAGGTCCCTGGCGTCTTCATCGAGGTTGATGTTACTCATCCTATTTATTACCGCGTGAGTTTTACGGAGATGCGATCGCGTTTCGGTTTTCGGGTGTTAGCGGGGATCCTCGGCGTGGATGTGGGTGACCGGTATCTTCGTGGTTCCGGGCTTAATTGTATGAGTCGGTGTGAGAGGAAAGCGGCCGGTAATTTCTCCGTCCCTGTCTGTCGGTTGCCACCGGTAGATGCGTCGGCGATTTTTCCTTTGGGGTCGCAAAACTGGAGTCATTTTTTATATATCCTTTTCGTGATTGTAACATGCTTTTATATCGGGTATAAGACGCGGGAATTTTATGGCCGTTAATTCTTCTTTGTTTTCATTGGCTGCCAGATTCGCATGGGTATTGAGAACAGCGTTCTTCAAATCCTTAACGTGTGCATCGTCCGCGCTTTTTCGTGTGCCGGTTTCTAGGAGTTCAACGACTATGGGCGATTTTACTTTGTGGGTCAGGAACGGACCGTGATATTTTTCTGCTAATTTTGCGGTTAAGTCTTTAGCCTCTTGCTTGAAGGATGATGCGTTTTACGAAAACGAGATCTCCTTCACGGGGCCGGTATGCTCTATGTCGAAGATTATAGTGTTGCCGTTGCACTTCGAAGTTTTTCGCTAACGAAATCCTGGCCAGTTTTGTAGATCATTTACTCGGCGCATGCATCTTTCTTGTTCGGTGGGGTTCACGGCGGTACTACGTCGCTGATAGTGTGACTGCGTGGTCCAGGCATCCGGGGGCTCAGTTCACGACCTAAATTGAGTATCGCTAGTGAAAATCCTGTTGCTCCGTACTTTACGGTATTAATTGCGAAATCTATTTCGGTAAGGTGTGTAGTGTATCCCATTTCTTCTAGTCATTTTTCATTAATTGCGCGACCATCGCCCGATCACTTTGTTGGTTCTTTCTACTGAGTTCGTTTGGGGAAATACGGCGGCGTCAGACAGTGGTAAATTCCATCTTATTGGAAGAACGTACGGAATATTTTACTGGTGTATTGCGGTCCGTTATCGGAGATCAGGCTACGGGGATTGCCAAAGCGATACATCACTTGTTATCTGAGGTCTTGGATAATAGGGGCTGGTAGTGACGCGGTATAGCACATGTGCATGTAACCATAGCAAGGTAAACTACAAAAGTGTGGAAATGCGAGAGTTAGTAAGCGTTCAGCGCTCAAAGCATTGACAGCGCAGAATAGAGATTACTTGCATAAAGTTTTGGTTTTATAGTAATACAATGTTTATATTAAACGTAAACGAAAAAGTTGTTGTTGATAATGCTGTATTAAATTCCGAACTACACACCCATCAGCCATATACTACGAGATTTGGAAAGAATGATGAAATCACAAAACCAATTAAGGAAGACATGTTCACTTTACCATAAGAGAGTTATGTCTACGTAGAGGGAAGATTGTTGAGGGAGGTTGGTGCTGTCTCTAACACCTCACGGTTTGTTAATAATGGCATTGTATTTTTAATCAGTGAAATTAGATACCAAATGAATGGAATAGTGGTAGACTCCGTGACTAAGGTTGGATTAACGCTACAATGAAAGGATTGGTGTCATTGACACCCAACGACCTTGTTCGTCATGAAACTGCAGGTTGGTACCATACCTCAAATAGCACACTAACAAATGCGTTAGGATATTTTAATGTGTGTCTCTTTACGAATGCCACTTGGCTTTGCGGAAGATTACCATAAATTGATTTTGAACATCATTCCAGCATTAGCGGAGGAATTGGCAATAACGAAGTACATTGATAAAAATGTAAATACTCCAGTAGCATTTAAAAGTTGGGAAACACTCATACATCCGTTCTAACAACAGATAAACATACATGAGCAATTAAAACATCGACTACTATAGAAACACCTAGATATACTATTATAGGATTTCAAACGAGGCGCTAAAATAATGTTTCTCAAGATATGAGCAGATTCTATAAATGTGCACTAAAGAATATTAGGGTGTTCCTTAACACGGACCGTTACCCGTACGACAATTTAAACGTTAATTATGACAACAATTGCTTTGCTACATTGTACGAAATGTTTGCTAAATTCCAAATGTCATTATCAAAGAGATTGCCAACCATTACCCACATCTAAGCAATTTACGACAGTAGCACCATTAATAGTGGTAGATTGCTCGAATCAAAAAGAGGCATTGCACTTTAAAGCAGTAGTACTTCGTGTAGAATTCGAAACAGCAGTCAACATACCCGCGAATACGACAGCATACTGCGTTATACTACATGATCGATTAGTTACGTATAACGCGTTAACCAAAGCAGTAAGACAGCTGAAATGCGATACTTGGTTAATGCATAATCAACACTATAAAATGGGAGGAGAGACATACACCACCACACCAATTTCGAAGAATTCTCAGTCGCTTGGTTCAACCAAACATCTTATTCTTCCTGCTTTACAACCAGTTTCTTACTATCGTTGTCAATCATTATGTCACTGCTCTCTGTCTAATATATACCATCTGTACGATACTTATGTAATACAGTAAATCTTGTACACTTTTTTTGATAAACAAGTTGTAAATATAGGTTATGTTCATTTTTATATAACAGAATATGAGTACATTCTGTATGTATTCTCTCGATAATGAATTCTCGCATAATATTAATATAAATTCCTCTAAAAAGTTCCTACATTAAGTACCAGAACTGGAGTGATGTATCGTTATCATGCATATTACCATATATGGTTATGTATGTTCTTAGCTTCATTATGGAAGTAATATGTACACATATCTAAGACTAACAATTATCAGTACCCAAACTATTAGTTACTTTCTGGATCATACAAATTCATTTCCCTGGCAACCTTCAATAGACCGCTCAAAGGATCAACGTTCTCCAATTCCGGAATTCGATACCGTTTGTCATCCTGGGACCTGCCGTGTTTAGCATGTCAGTATATATATATATATATATATATATATATATATATATATATATATATATATATATGTAATATAATATTGATCTGAACACGAAACATTTTACACATTACTGTTTTATCAGATGCCTCTGCAGCAGCTTTGTAGTCTACCTCCGTCAGCACTTTTTGAATAGCAACTTTCTTAACACCTTTCGCTTTCTAGTCATAATACCATGCAGATTGTTTTGATAGTTAATGTGTCATATTCGTTACATTATTACCGTAATGACTGCGCAACATATCGTAAAAAATCGATCCATTATAATTTTGGAAACATCTAAAATACTAAATCCAACATATACGGGTTTGTCATTAGTAACGACCTGTTTGGACAATTTCACTGCAAATAATTTATCAGCAAATTGAACAAAATTCATAAATTCCTGTTTTGCGACGTACCATGCTAGATCCAAGCGACGTCCGTTATTTCCTAATGTATTAATAACTTTATTACTCTTCTTTTGTCGACATTCTCCATTATTTCACCAAATACACCATTGTTTATGCATTTAAAGAAATCCTTTCGGAGTTCGTTCATGGCTTGATTTCGAAGAGTCGTATTAAGGTCTATGTATGGTACTAGCCAAGGACTTTGACGAAACCGTAAAACTCTATGAATATGAGTAACAGTTAACCCATGCTGTATCCATTGTTTCAAATATCGGTAATGTATAACATAGTTGGTCTTATCACATAAATTAGGAATTAATTTTTCCTTCTTGGAATGTGGTGCGTCGATTATTTCGGGACAAAAAGGATAATCATTGTGTTCATCATGCAGGTGGCGCGGATAGCGTATGTCTACCTATAGCACATACCAAATATCAGCATCATCATTAATCTTCAGTTCATCAAAGTTTTGAATTTCCTCTTCAGTTAACCACATAAACCCATTGTGAGGTAGGTGTTGCCGCATACTCCATCCTTATAAATTCGTGGCACCTAAATACTGTAAAAAGACTTTTGGACGACTAGGACCATAATTTGGGACAAACTCGTTGTTAGCAATACTTCTTCGCTTAACACAAGCACTCACTCCACCACGAATACCTTTCTTAAAGAAGTGGTACGTATCCATATCAGTCAATAATTCTAACTCTACTTTAGTACATTTCAACATAGCATCCCACGCCAATCCAGGTATAGTAACATACTGCGCTGGTACTCATCCCCATACGCGTCTATACATAGCCACCTAAAGTTTTCGAACACGTCAACCAACAGCAACACGCTTGATTTTAAATATGTCAGCATAATCCCCGAGTGTATTACACTTAAAGTGATCTCACACCAGTAAGACGCGCAGTATTCTTCATTGGATATATTTTCATCACGCATTTTATTGTAGAATTTGTCATAGGAAGGTACCGTGACATCGTCTAATTTATTAAAATTGTCCACGTACGCGTAGGGAAAATTACTTTTCTTTCTAACTAAGTTAAAGTCATTATCATCAAAAAAATATTTTCTTACCTCTCTATATTGATCATCTGATAAATTATGAGATAGAGTATCTAAGGATGCCGCCATGAACCTACAACTATCGACGAATCGCAAATTTATGAACTTATTTTCCCTATAGCCACGACCATTAATGAATTCGTATACATAAATATTCTTACCGAACTTTATATATTTCTCACTATTAATAGGAAGTACGGTAATTTCTTCAATTTCACTCATAACCACTGAGATTATGGAAAAAAAACTGGGATAAATGTAGGTAATTGATAGTTTAAATTGCAATTTAAATGTGCGGCACCACGATATTTACCCGTTACAAGGCAGTGATCTCGTAGTTTGGAATTTGTAAAATCATCCGTAAAAAGCTTGTCGCATATATAACAATTGCGACTTTGCTCATGTATCACCAGTTGTTCATCAGTTAGTGGTAACATTGTAACAGTTTTCAAATACTCATTATATATCCGCTTCACATCACTGTCGAGTCGCGTAATAAATACCTCCGCGGCATTAACCCTCCTATATAGTTCTAATTTGGACCAAGCATTGTTTACACCGCACTTAATATAATAACTGAATGAGTATGTTTCATGTTTACACATTTTTATCGTGAACGGTTTTTCGGGATTGCGTTCAGCGGTACTAATAGCGCTTCAAAATCTGCGTATATTACGAACGGTAGAAACATTTGTTTTTGATAGTTTCGAAACGCAGGTATATTTTCCACATAGAACTCCCCGGTTCTGTATTTTCTTTGCATCCCGCCAGGTAATTTAGTGTACACGAAATTACAGTCATGATACACGTATCGAGTTAATTGCTCCTGCGTTCTAAAGTAATGAATACATGAATCATAAAAATATTTTACCCCTTTACGTCAACTTATGTGGTTGCTAAGCAAACGAGAAAAATTTTTTATCCGTACATAATTCTGATTATCTGTTTGGTTACTGAGTAATAGCAACAAATTAACATGAATAGGTTGTTTAGCTCTTGTATAGTAGAGAGGATCCACTACCTCAGAAATACGGTGACCATCACGGTACGTATCCTCCAGTCCATAAACGTTGATGGAGATATTATTGTTGGACTCAAACGTTGAGATGTTAGTCAGCTTAACAGGAAATTCTACACCGCTCCAGTTGAATAACGTCCTGAAATCAGGGTAAGAAGTCGTCCGTTGTGGTAACCCCTTCGGTGTCACTACCGCAGATACAATAGCCCACGCAAAGCAGCAATTATCACTATCCTTCACAATCACTATGGCATGTTTATGCGAAATTTCAGGCGAGACTTTCATATAGGATGAACCCGTAGTGGGAGAAAATTTCAACATGTTTACTTCTAAATATACGAAATTCACCAGCGACCACCCTACGAAACAACATATATTAATAATGTCTACCCTTCTACTCATAACTCGCACTTACCAGAATCTTTATGCTGAAACTCTGATTGCTTGGTATCCAAGATTTCCACTACTGTTTGAAAATACCTTTCCAAGACCATCCCGACACTCAATATATCATATTTCGTTTGAAAGGACTTTAATTCGGTACTTTCTCTACTGTTCAGAAAGTACAACCCAAACAACTCAACATTACATTTCAACGAGAAGTGTTTCTGCAACTGAATTTGTATTAGTTTCAAAACATTCACTTTAACCTCACCCATAAACGTCTGCACATCCGTATGGGTATTACATGGTGATGGTCTATACAAAACAATGTGTTGTTTAAAAGCATTGCGAATCACTTCAACCCCAGTATCAACGAGTAGACACACATTTGATTTGTGCCTATTGCTGCTAAGGTGTCCTTGATAGGCATAGCGAGGAACATCAATCGAAAAATTTAACACTTTTGCTACTTTTATTTTGTACTGGTTCCCTGCTTTGGTCTGACTTAGGCTTCCGTGAGTTGTTCAAACCCAATGGACCTGGTTCTGCAAAGGAATCATCAGCATGTCTGTGTTGCACATTATTCTTTAAGTTGTTTAACCCTGATGGTCCAGGTTGTGCAAAACGTTCAACAATATTGTTATGTTTCGTTCTGTTCGCAGCGGAAGTACTTGGTTGCACCACATTCCTAAGTGCGGTACGATTTTGCGGTACAGCCTGCGGCATCTCTGAAGTTGGGGTAGTTGGAATACTTATCCAACACGCAGTTTTTTGATATCGTAGTAGAGAGTCTTTTCTTGAAAATTTCTTCAGACAATCACATTGAAACGTTTTATTGCGATCTGTACCAGGAGAATGTATAAACGATGTATAAGTGAACGGGTAGAGTTACGTGTTTTGTTATAATTCCTTTTTTTAACTGTTTATTGCTCTTTATTAGTTTGCAGCATTACCAAATATCATGTACTACAACTGTTAAAAAAATAAGTTATATCCAGCGCTGCAAACGAGGACACAACGTAACATATCGCCAGGAATAGGATAATATGTATGATGTATATATCATGTTGAGGGGTAGAGTAGTGTACGAGTAAGAAAACAATAACAATGATAGTCTGAATAGAGTGTTGCTGAGCACACATATTCTACCCAGCGTTGTATGTGCTTTGTGCAAGGTATTACACCCACCTGTTTTTTAGAAACTCCGTAGCACAGGTAGGCACCTTGAAAAATATCCTCTAATAATGAATGAAATACGTTTTTAGTGGGAGAAACACCTATATTTAGCGAAACTAAAACAGTACAAATTATTCGTACAAACTGATTCTATAGTTGACACATCGAACATACAATGACATCAAGAGCAAGTTTCCCATCATTTTCCCAGGTAAAAACCACCAAATTTTATGTTTTTAATTTTTTTTTTCATGGTTGGTACATTTCTAACGTTTCATTTCTTTTTTTTACTGGTTTCTGTTACCCCCCGTTCTCCATCACCTGGGGAACTCCTGGCTCTCTTCAACTTTATCCCCCTAGCCTCCTCAACTGCTCTCCCCGATGTCTCGCCAACTCCTACTCCTTAGGTTTCCTATCCAATTGACTTTGACCTCCCTTCAGCGCCCACACCTCAGGATTCCTCCCGCTCTTTTCCTGAGGTTCTGTATATCCCCGCCCTCTGCATCCTCTCCTATTATAGTGGAAGCCCAATCCAGCGACGACGAAATTTATGAACTGACGACCGTAGTCCTGACTCTACAAGATTACAATCCTGATACGAATACAGTACTACTTGACATGACCAATGCCGAAATCATTACTATCAGTGACGAGGACACACCACTACCTATTGACCTAGACGAACATAACGATGATAGTAATGACTTTGCCAACATATCATCCAGTGTTGAGGGAGTATGTTCTTCCTGTGCCGGGAACGATTACCTCAACACTGGTGACTAAAAACGTCCACCCCAATAGTGCGACCCCATACCATACAAACCGACACTAACTGACTGAGCGCAGCGACTACTGTACAGACAGACAAGCACACAGGTAGACAGACAGACAGACAGATAGACGGACACACAGACAGATACACACCACACGGTGTATGCGCTCAAATATATCAATCATACTGTGATGGTATACCATCATGTGCCGCGGATGAACATTTGCTAATCCTCTAGAGGAGCATCTCCAGACGATACGGTTGAATGCTTCATGTGTGGAGTTCGAATAAACCAATGGCGGTCATCTGACACTCCGCTACAGGAGCATCTCCGATGGGCACCATACTGTACGTATGCTCAATTACTTGCACCACGTCCTCACAGTTGTAATAATACAGATGTGGAAAGGACCTTTTGCACTTGTACTAAATCAAAATGTTTTATTCCTGGAGAAAATCATATATCTGAATAATACACTGCTTACATTTGTGCATACAACAAATAAATATATTAGCATATCATTATCTTTTTTTAATTTGGTTCTAAGTGTGGTATCAGAGAAGTGTAAAAAATTACATGTGCAAGCCTTGAAAAAGTGAGATGTCTATATGAGTAGGTAGGGTTCGCAAACAGCCTTGTGAATGTGTTGAATGTTAGTGACCTTCGTATTTTTAAACCTTACAGTGTGGTATTCTTAGAAATGTGCGACCTTGGGAAAGTGCTGTTTAAATATGACCTATTTATTGCGTAACCTTGGGCAGGTGGGACCTTGAGACTGTGGTAACCTTGGAAATGTGAGACCTTGGAAATGTGGTGTGTTCCAAAAGTCTCCAATCTTACCTACTCATAGGACTCCACTCTTCAGCGAACTCTCCGATACAAGTAGGGCTCAGGACAATCTCAGAAATGTGTTCCCTGACCTCTCCTTCTGTCGTAGAACTACTATACGACCACTCCTTCATAAATTCTGCGGTAGAATCAGGGCTCAGAAAACCTTCAAATAGATTACCTACTATTCTGAGTGTGTTGCAGATGTGGACGACTGATCATCTACAGCACATGCAGGTGTCAGAGTAGTCTGAGATTCATCTATCCTCAGTACACGTTGCGTTACAAGACTTGAACATGAACGGTCTTCCGCAATGGGAGACGATTCATCCCCAAATTCAGCAATGCAACCAGGAATTAAGACATGACATGGTGCAATACTACCTGATCTCCCACGGATGACGGTGTAACCTCATACGACTCACTTACAGGTTGTAGGGTGGGCAGTATTTCGTCCACGTCTGCCTGCTCGTAATTGCGTGATATACCACATCCAAATCGTCCGGTGGAGGTGGTGTATCCAAAAACCGCAACGCTATTTCACAGTCATCCTGGTCAAAATACTGCTCGCTCTCCACCAGGCCGCCCTCGGCACCACCTTTATGGAGTAGCTCCATTACCTCCTGCACGTGATCCGTGTGAGACCTGTCTCCTAGCAGCCTTCTCAAGATGAGTTTCATCGAGCGGTGCTATCACTACGTGGCTTGTGATATTCACTCTTCCACCCACAGCTACGAGGCGATCAAAAGTCACGCATGATGGCAACGTACCTAAACACTCAAAGAACATAAATTGCGCATCTGGTGCAATAATAGATGAAAGCGCTTTCTTGCCTCTGTTCACAGATGCAGTAGTATTGCCCACTACGGTGACAACTGGATTTTGGTTTACTAAGTCTAAAACCGATGAATACTATTAGTGTAAATATAAATGAAAAAACACGGATATTCTATGTTCTAGCTAGAAATTATAGCTGCTATGCAAAAGAAAAACATTTGAAATTTGAAGTCCAGAAGTAATTTCTGGAAATTATACAAAAACATTTTGACAAATTCTACTAAGTCCTAGAAGAACTTAAAGAATATACAAGAAAGTGCATCCATGATATGTCACACAAAAAATTAAAGCTACTATACGTGATAAAAAATATTTGAAATTATTTTAAGTCCAAACTTTTGAGGATTATTTAAATTAATATGTTCTTAAAGAATTTTTGAAAATTATTCCGAGAAGTCAGAGAAAAGAAGTTAGTACAATAAACATGGTATAATTATGAAAAATTATTCTATAAAAAAACCGCTACAAATTGTATCAATACTTACTTCCACATCAAAAAATCGGTTTTTGTAAATAACTCGAAAACGATTAACTTTACAAAAAAATTACAAGAATGCTTTTCGGTCAGAAATTTGATGTTCTATACCAATTTCAAAAATCGTGTGGACGGGTTCCAAAATCGAAAATGACAAAATTTTCGAAAAAATTGCAAAAATACTTTTTTCTTCAGACGTCAATAAAAGATGTCATTTTAAACTTCACCTGACAACTTAAAGTTTGCCATTTCCATCGGCGGCTGCAAAAGTCTTTTGCATCCCCTCGCAGCGAATGCAAAAGTAATGTAAGTTAATAACTCAAACACCCAATTTGGAAAACAACGAAAACAAATTTATTGTTTAGAGTTATAAAGATTAAAAGTACAATGATTAAAACTAACATTTTCTCGAAAATAAAATCCGCCAGAGGTAACAGTGGAGGTCTCGCTGCGTATGGTCTTTCATTCTTCCTCTTCTACATAAACTTCTATACAGGTTGTCCCATTTTCGTATGTTTTACGGGGTATCTCGCTTATTTTTTAGGTTAGAACCTTGCGGTTTTCGCAATGCCATAGCCATCTTAGTTTTTGTGCTACAGGGTGATTTTTGGAAAAATTGCATTTTCAGTCATCTCCTGTAACTCTGTTATTGTCAGACATATTAAAAAAGTAAAAACTGATATTTGTAGATTTTTTTACGTAGAATCCAGTGGCGATACTCAGATTTTCTTTAGAGGTCACAGTGTTTGAGATATTGACATAACCTACTTTTGTTTTTAATGGGACACCCAATATATATTTTTTAAATCTTTTCCCCCTTGCCAAGAGCTTTTCAAAAATATAGCATAGTCTATATATATTTTTATAAATAACGTGACAAAATGATTTTTTTCTGTAATTTACATTGACAAAAAACAAAATAATTAATTAATCACAAATATTGTTCAAATTGCAGACCATTATGTCTCCAACAAGTTTCACAAAGTTTATAAATTCTTTTAATAGCATTTTCCAAAATAAATGATTGTCTAAGTAATTCTGCAAAAGCATTTTCCGTTACAATTTTTAATTGTTGCATGTTGGCATATTGCCTTGAATAAATTTTATTCTTTAAATACCCCCACAAAAAAAATCCAAAACCGAGAGATCCGGTGATCGTGGTGGCCATCGAACAGATCCATTTGTTCCAATCCATCTGCTTGGAAAACGTTCATTTAGCCAGCCTTGTATTATTCTAGCATTGTGGGTTGGAGCCCCATCCTGCTGGAAGAATATATCGTTCAGTTGAGCCAGTGGAATATCTTCTAAAATGTTCATAGTTTTTTCTTGTAGAATTTGTAAGTACCCGTTAGAGTTCAGGTTTTCTTCATAAATCTTGTAAACTATTTTTCGGTTAAAAATAAAGCAGGTGACATTAAATCCGAACCTGCCTTGACGCTCTCTAGGAAAAATCACGCGGGTGGCTTCTTGACTCCAAAACCGCGAGTTGTGTCTATTAAGAATTCCCGAACTTGTGAAATGTGCCTCGTCTGACCAAATTATTTTTTTTTCAAAATTATTGTCTTGAGTTTTCATATTTATAAACCAATTGCAGAACTCAAATCTACGTTCAGCATCACCAGGGTGCAGATGATGAACAAGTTTATACCTGTAGGGTTTGAATTTTTGTTTTTTTAAAATCCTTTGCACTGTTGTTGTAGACACACCGATCTCTTCATCTATTTTCCTGCACGAGGTTTCAGGAGTGGCTTGAACAACTGCTAAAATATTGATCTCTGATTCCTCGCTCTCTTTGTTGTAAACTTGGGGTCGAGGTTTGTCAAAGCATCCATGTTGGCAAAGATTGAATTTTAATTTTTGAAATATTCTTCTGTCGGGTTGTCTTCTTTCGGGATATCTATATGACAAAATAGGTATATAAAACAAATACAAATTTTAAGGTAAAGATTAACTGACCTGTTCAGATAGAGTTCTAAGGCCTGGTCTGCGTTTTCATTAGATAATATGAAGCAGGTATTCATATCATATTTCACAAAGTTTTCAAATTTTTGGTTTCGAGCCATATTAAAAAATAATTAAACAACAACAACAACAAGAACAAGAACGATAACAATTAACAAAAACAACGAATAACAATAAATATCAGCACTAAATTTGGGAAAATATAACCAGGAATAATTTGAGAGAAGCAGAAACTTCAAAAATCAAATACCTAAGTAATGGCAGAACGTTAATTATTTTGTTTTTTGCGTTACCATGGTTACCCACGGCTATCCACTATTATCAATGTAAATTATAGAAAAAATCATTTGGTCACGTTATTTATAAAAATAAATATAGACTATGCTATATTTTTGAAAAGCTGTTGGCAAGGGGAAAAATATTTTTAAAAAAATATATAGGGTGTCCCATAAAAAAAATAGGTTATGTCAATATCTCAGAAACTGTAACCTTTAAAGAAAATCTGAGTACGCCACTAGATTCTACGTAAAAAAATCTACAAATATCAGGTTTTACTTTTTCAATATGTCTGACAATAACAAAGTTACAGGGGATGACTAAAAATGCAATTTTCCCAAAATGGCTATGGCAAATTTGATTGGTGCATCTTTGGTTTCATTAAAAATAGCACGGTGTCGCGAAGGTTCTAACCTAAAAAATAAGCGAGATACTCCGTAAAACATACGAAAATGGGACAACCTGTACTCGTATCGCTTGCACTAGGTGCAAAAATTTTCAAGGCTGCCCCTTTTTTTGTTGCTAGAGAGTCTTCAATATAGCGCTCAGCTGCAATGCTGGATTTCCAGCCATCATGGCGCTTAAAGCACATTAAATCTGCGCCGCCGTCCACCAACAGTGTAGCTGAGGTTCTTCTTAGACAATGCCCTGTGTATTCTGTATAGTTCGCTAATTTTAAGAAAAAAGCTACCTTCCTAGGAACACTACTTATTTTATGGATTCCCATAACCGCTCTTGAACATTTTCCCTTTCCATATTTCAAAAACAATCGGCGATCATTCATATCTCGTGGGCGCAAAGCAACATATTTGTTATATAAATTTAGGAAAGATTCCCCTACAACAGTAAATGATTTAATTTTTTCTGTTTTGCTATCTCAAATTTTAATATGTAGCAGAGTTTTCAGGTTGATCTTCACCAATTCATCACAACGACATGCCCCTGAGATACCAAAAATCAAAACTATCTAAAAAAATACAAAATATAAAGACTTGTTTTTACTCTATTTCTAAAACTTACCTTCATTGCCAAATATTTTTCGTCCGACGCCTCCGATAAAATTTGTTAAATTGGTCTTTTGTAAATACTTTGGTCTGCTTTGGGGTGTATCCTTCCTTCTGCTTCTTTAGATATACACGGACGTTTCAAGTATTTGCTTATATCTACGCCATGTCGAATGCTCAATAATGATTTTATCTTTGAATATTGGGACCACTTTGTCGAGCTTTTAATTTTCATCTTTGTACTAATTCGGCAAAATAAGCTAACGTTACGGTTTCAGAGTAGCTTTTAAAATTTTTTTCATTGCACCATTTTACAAATTGCTGAAAAGCGCGTTCATAGATTTTGCTCAATCTTGTAGGTAATAGAGCATTTATTGCTTTATTAGCCGCTTCAGTAATTTCTGACGGCGTGTAGTTCTCCAAATCCATCATATTCCTAACAATGTAATATTTTAATTTACACAAATATGAAGAAAAAGTTTAATTAAATACTTACAATAACACGGAGAATCTTCACAATTCTTAACTTGTTTAATGTGTTGTTTTCAACGAAACCTTGCAACGTCTACTGCTGCTTGCCAGAGCACGCTAGGTAAATCTAACTATTCCTCATTTTCACAACCTAATTATTTTTTCTTATTTCACATTTAAGTGTAAAAACGTCAGAAGAAAAAATGGTATATGTTATGCAAAGCAAAGTGACTTTTTGTGGCTCAGCTGTATTTGCCGGACTCACTACGTTCGTCCGTCAAACGTACAGATCCGCCACAAAAAGTGTCACTTTAGCTCCTTATAAAGTAATATACTATTTGTGAGAAATTTTATTTTCTACGTAATGCTATTTTCAATTTTTGAATATGTTAAGCAGTTCCAGAGATATTTTGGAAAAATTGGTTTTTTAAAGTGACAGTTTTTTGATATCTTGTAAACCGTTTGTTGTACAGAAAAATTTGTAGGGACAAAAAATACTCAAAATTATGTTAATAACTACATCCGTTGGATGTGGAAGTAGTAATTCAATAATAAAATAAGCACTTACCATTAATCGAAGACATAATGCAACACCACTTTATAACACTTTGAATTTTTCACTTTGACAGCATAAGAGACGACAATAATGACTCTTATAGGGTTCCAAATGACGATGACGCTGCTCACGAGATCCAGAACCACAAAGGATAACGAAAACGCGGACGACAATATGCACGACAATGACGAACAGGAAATTGACGACTGCTGGTCTTGGGCGATCCTCATTCCTATGACTATAGGCCGCACTATGCTTCCTCCCGTTCGTAATATCACGTGCGCGATGGCGTCGGAGACAATGCTGCCCAAAACAATTCCACTTTCTTCATAATCGCTGGGTGGTACTGGCTCTTTTACGCACATTGTATAATTAGCTGGGAACCTCTCACACTTACAATGTGTGTATTCTTCGTACTAATTTTATAACACTTCTTTCTTTCTTCACCGCGGGCAGGTGAATTGGCGGGAGGTACGGGCAGACATACATTCAGGGAGGCAGGCAGGCAGCCAGACAGGCAGACAGACAGACAGACGGACAGACAGACAGGCAGGCAGGCAGGCAGACAGAAATCCAGACAGACAGATAGACAGACAAACAGACAGACAGACAAACAGACAGAAACACAGGCAGACAGACAAGCAGACAGACCGACAGACAGACAGACAAGCAGACAGACGGACAGACAGACAGACAGACAGACAGACAGACAGAAAGACAGGCAGGCAGACAGACAGGCAGATAGACAGACAGATGGACGGACGGACAGATAAACAGACAGACAGACAGATAGACAGACATACAGACATACAAACATACAGACAGACAGACAGACAGACAGGCAGATAGGCAGGCAGGTAGGCAAACAGACACAGAGAGACAGACGGACAGGCAGGGAGGCAGGCAGGCAGACAGACAGACAGACAGACAGATAGACAGACAGACAGAGGGACAGACAGAGGGACAGATATACAGACAGACAGCCAGACAGACAGACAGACATGCAAACAGGCAGACAGGCAGACAGACAGCCAGACAGACAGACGGACAGGCAGACTGACAGACAGGCAGACAGACAGACAGACAGCCAGACAGACAGACGGAGAGACGGACAGGCGGACTGACAGGCAGGCAGATAGAGAGACAGACAGACAGGTAGGCAGGCAAGCAGACAGGCGGACAGACAAACAAACAGGCAGATAGTCAGAAACAGGGAGAAACAGACAGACAGACAGGCAAGCAGGCAGGCAGACAAACAGAAAGACAGACCGACAGACAGACAGGGAGACAGACAGCCAGCCAGACAGACAGACAGACGAACGAATGGACGGACGGACGGACAGACAGACAGACAGCTAAACATACAAGTAGACAGACATACAGACAGACAAACAGGCAGACAGGCAGGAATACAGGTAGACAAACAGGCACCGAGAGACAGACAGACAGACAAACAGACACAGACAGACAGACGGACAGACAGGTAGGCAGGCAGGTAGGCAGGCAGGCAGGCAGACAGTAAGACAGACAGACAGACAGACAGACAGACAGACAGACAGACAGACAGACAGACAGACAGACAAACAGACACAGACAGACAGACGAACAGACAGACAGACAGGTAGGCAGACAGGCAGGCAGGCAGGCAGACAGACGGAGGGACAGACAGACAGACAGACAGACAGACAGGCAGGCAGACAGACCGCTGATAAATGTCTGTTAATCCTCTAGAGATACGGTTAAATGTGTCATGTATGGAGTTCGAATTAACCGATGGCAACTATCTGACACTCTGCTACAGGAACATCTCCGATGGGCACCACACCGCACGTACGCTCAATTACTTGCACCAGGTCCAAGTAGGTGTACTGATACAGAAAATGAAAGGATCTTTTGCACTTGTACTGGATCAAAATGTTTTATTCCTAGAGAAAATCATATATCTGAATAATAAACTGATAACGTTTGAATTATTATAATGATATTATCACATCAATGTATTTTTTTCTATTGTGTTTATTGTTAAAAGTGTGGTATCAGACGATCAAAAAATTTGTTTGAGCTGGCCTTGGTTACGCAAATGGCCTTGAGAATGTGTAACCTTCAAAATGTGTGAAAGACGAATGACCTACGTATTGTGAGACGTGGAAACTGTGCGACCTTGGGAAAGTGGTGCACACGAATGACGTTGCCGTTGTGTAGCCTTGGACAGGTGGGACGTTGGAAATGTGGGACCTTAGAATTTAGGTGTGTTCCAAAAGTCTCCAATCTTACCTACTACTTCCATATCTGCAAGAAATAGAATATCCGATTTTTCAGCAAGATAATGCGCGGCCGCATACCGCAAGGGTTGCTATGGAGTTTCTAAATACTCCTAATGTTGATCTGCTTCCATGACCTTCCCGTTCGCAGGACTTATCACCAATCGAACATTTGTGGGATAAGGTAAGACGGATAATAAATGATCTACGGCCACTCCCAAATACTGTAGATGCCCTTCAACAACGGATTTTAGAAGCGTGGGATAGTATACTTCAGGTTAGCATAGATTCACTCATTTCAACTATGCCTAATCGGCTAGGTGAATGTATGAGAAACAGAGGAGGGGCGACGCATTATTAGTGTTAACAATATTTGTATTTTGCTAAAATTTTCATCGATTATTAAATGTGAATAAAATACACGTTTTCTGAAAATTTCATTAAAATGTATCAGCGTTTACTGGGTGTTCGTGTATTTATGGCGGCCAGTATATATTCTTAGCGAGCGCTGTTTAAAGTAGTTGCAATATTTTGCTTCTTAAATAATTTAAATTTTAAGACAGAATGAGTATGTTCCTTTGAAATTTCATGTTTCGAAAGGACACGATGAACTTCTTTCAAGTAGTCATAGCCTGTAGCGTTGTAAGGAGCTGTGTTTCCGAGAAACGTATACAGTACCAACAAAACAATGTATTATAAACTATAGTACTTAACTGGCAATACTATGGTTTTTTTTTATTGGAGATCGCTAGTGACCACATGCTAATTTGAATAATTAAAAAGGGCGCATGTCGCCTTTTTATCTCTCGAACGTGCTTTTATTGAAGTAAAAAAAGTAAATATTAAGAGGTGAAATCGAAGTTCGTGTTTATTTATAAGAACTAATGGTTTATTTAAAATTTACTAGGATGTACAAGAACTTTTTTACATTGATTCAAAACGAGTGTTAAAATTGATTTTGACTTTTTTTTTCGATAGATTATTTGTAAAGTAAGAGTTTACAAATGCTAAAAGAGTTGTTAAACAATTTTATGCTTCATAATTTATATTTGTTGATAATCTCATTTTAGTTTGACTGTTTGATATCAAGTAAGATAAATACGGTGAGATTTTTTTAAAGTTAAGATAAATTGAATATGAACTCAAAATTTAGAATTCCAATTTTTATAGTACCAGGATTGGTTTGTGAGTTTACAGGTATGTTTATTTCTGGTAAAATCGTAAAGTGAGAGCTGTACTTTGGTGTTTTAGAACATTACTTTTCAGATTCGACCTAAGGGGATAATAACCGAAGTGTACGACCCGCTGAATGCTGCAAAAGGTAAGTTCTCGTATTTTTCCCTGTTTTGTAGCAGTACACCATCTTTTATTAGTGTATCTTTACCCGATTCAAAACAGTGTGGCGCCTAAAAATATTACTCGGTTTGACTTACCGGTTAAGATAATTCAAATAGTTTGGTACTTGTGGATATTTACCTGTCTGTTTAATCTTGCAGATTAAACAGGGTATTTTAATAATGTTAATAATTTTAGTAATTTTATATTTAGTAATAAGTTGAGAAATATAAGTAGAATTAACAATTAAGAAATACGTAAAACGAATCGTAAGCAAAACTGAATATAGAGCAGGTTAATTATTGCGACAATTGTGGTGATACAAAAGTGTGTAAGGTTGAAATTACACATATACTATGTGCATTTTAACTAGTAAGCACAAAAAGGCGCTTAAATGAATAAAACATGACCTACTAACTAGATCAAACAATAAAATACGTCATGTAAAAAAAGTTGTATATAAAGTGTAAATAATATCAAATAAATCAGTCTTTGAATGAATCTCATCTTTTATTCAATTACTCAACAGGGTTGTGAGGTCTAGTCTACAATTGGTACGAGTGACGGCGTACCCCTCACATTAAACCCCCAACTAATCAATCTCTCTAATCAGAGAATTGAACATGGTCCTTCGAGCCAACAACATCGGCAACCAGTAAAATTAGTCATGGTCCTTCGAGCCACCAACATCGGCAACCAGTAAAATTAATTACTATTGAAGACATCAACACCACCAGCTACATTCAATTCACCACCACCACCGCCAAAAGAAGTTACAGCAGCAAGTCTACCTCTGTCAACTATAAGGATTTACGCCCCTTATAGGAAAGAAGAAACATATCGACAGTGGGTAAGAAAATCAAGCTTTATAAATAAGAAACAACACAAGACTCAAAGCGAAAAATGGAGAAGATACACAAATTGGCCAACACCCAAAATGAAATTGGCAAGGCTATGGAGAAGATGTTTACAAATATGAAGAAAGATGCGGCGGCACGGAAGAACAAGGTGTACATTAATGAACGTAGCAAGGCATTGGAAACATGGTGGGAAGAAGCGGACAGCACACATAATGAAATATCCAAACTGCAGATAGATGATCATGACTACCACACATCAGAATACTTTGAAAGATTGGGTAAGCTATACAATCACATTAAGAACTATCTGACAGAACTGGAAAAGAAGCTAACAACCACCTCGCAAGAAGACGATGGGGTCGATAAAGAACAAGAACAGCGATTGAAAAGACAAGAGATCAAGCTGCAACAACTAGGTGCTCTATTACAACAAGTAGAAGAAAGATTGAAGAAAGAAGAAAACACGGTCCAACTTAAGTTATGGCAAGACAAGATTCAGCGCCAATGGACTGCAATTGAAGACCTGCACGAACACATCAAGGTGCATGAAACAAAACATCAGGACAACTATTTTTCAAACAGCGAGTTCGAGAAAACCGAACAATGGTGTGACCAAATAAGCATCGAACTCGGAAACAAAATACAAATGGTTGGAGATAAGACATGCAGCATCAAGATGCTAGAAATAAAGCTACCTATGTTCAGCGGTGGCTATGAAAATTGGATGACATTCCAAGACCTGTTTGAAAAAATAGTACACTCCAAGAAAACGGTGACAACAATAGAAAAAAATGCAGTACCTTAAAAGCAACGTCACAGGAGAAGCATCAAAACTAATCCAACACCTTCAAATAGCAGAATGCAATTACAAAACAGCATGGGAAATTCTCGAGAGCAGATACAACAACAAACGGTTAATGGTAAAAGTTTTAATAGACAAAATTCTAGACTTTTCCACTATCCAAGAGCAAGATGCAGGTGCAATAAGGCGTCTGCATGACACCACTTATGAGTGTCTGGAAGCAATAAAGAACCTAGGAGTAGAAACAACCTCCTGGGGTCCTCTTATTGTCCACATAATAGCAAGAAAATGGGACGCAGAGACAAACAAACTATTCGAACAATCGCTGAAAGCACCAAATAAAATACCACTAATGGAGGAAGTAATGGAATTCCTCAAACTAAGATTCCAGTCAATGGAAGCGATGTCCCAGGCAAGAAAATCACACCATACTACCACACGAGGACAGCCCCAATGGAACCCCCAGTGGCAGAATAAACGGCAAGCATGCGTCTACTGCAACCAATATCACAAGTTGGGTGACTGCATCAAGTTCAAAGGGTTGTCAACACAAGCCAGGATCACATTCGTAAGAGAAAAACGTCTATGTTTCAATTGCATGGACCACAGTTCCAACATCAGATGCCACGCAATACGGCGGCGCACAACGTGTCAGTACCCGCACCACACATTACTGCATCAGGAATACAAAAAACCTGCAACACACCAGCAAACAAAATCGGCAGCGCACGCATCAACCAAAGAAGTTAAGGAAGCATGCAGCCCCGAAAATAGAAAAAAAGAAGTGTTGTTAGCTACAGCAATTATCAGAATAAAGGACATCTTCGGTGAATTTCACATGTTACGAGTATTAATCGATCCAGGGTCACAGGCATCATTCATTACTGAAGATTCTGCACAGCTACTAAGACTACCAAGGCAAAAAGTACATGCCGAGATCAGCGGGTTAGGAGGTTCTACACCAACCAAGGCAACATCAAAAATAAACATCCAACTAAAACCTTTACATCCAAGTACCTTCACACTAACCACAGAAGTTATAGTGCTAAACAAGATCACGGAGAATCTTCCCATGAAGCAATTCAAGTTCGACAACAGCCAGTGGACAAACCAAATATTGGCAGATCCCACACTCGATAAACCAGGGCCAATAGATGTGCTTCTGGGAGCTGAAGATTACGCAAAGTTAATACTAGACGGGGTAAAAAGAACAGGCGACGTATTAGGTCAGAACTCAGAATTAGGATGGATTTTGTCAGGGCAGATCTACAATCCTAAAAAAGAAGAAGTGACGATAGTTAGTATGGTGTCACGGGAAGAAGAAATGCACTTAGAAAAATTTTGGGAACTCGACGAAATTCCAAGGGCAGTGGAAATGTCCCAACAAGATGAAGAGTGTGAAGAACATTACCAACGAACCACGGTGAGGAACCCGGATGGAACTTACACAGTAAAAATACCATTCAAAAAAGATCCAGACACGTTGGAAAACTCAAGACCATTGGCAGTCGCAAGATTACTACAGCTAGAGAAGAAATTTTTAAAAGACAACAAGTTGAAGACAGGTTACAAAAAATTCATGGACGAATACCTCCAACTAGGGTACATGAAACTAGCCACCAACCCAAATGAAGACAGGGTGTACATACCACATCAGGCAGTTGTGAAAGAAACTAATACAACGACCAAGCTGCGGGTAGTATTTGACGCATCATCTAAGGACTCCAACGGGAAGAGTTTAAACGAGATGATGCACGTAGGGCCAAGATTACAACAGGATCTATGGGACCTCTTAGTAAGATGGACAAAACATCGCTACGTACTCATGGCTGAAGTAGAGAAGATGTACCGTCAAATCAAACTTGACAAAGAAGATTACAAATACCACACTATCCTGTGGAGAACCACACCAAGGGAACCAATCAAAGAGTACCAACTTACAACCGTGACATATGGAACAGCTTCCGCACTTTACCTAGCGGTAAGGACATTACAGCAACTAGCCCAAGATGAAGAAAACAATTACCCGCAAGCATCAGCAGTAACACTGAAAGATTATTACGTGGACGACCTGTTAACTGGAACCACAACAATAGAAGACGCAAAAACGTTACAGGAAGAATTAATCACATTATCAGCGAAAGGAGGGTTTACGTTAAGAAAATGGACAGGAAATCACACAGAACTACGGAAAGAAGAAAAAGAAACGTCGGAACCACTGGATATCAACCAAAACGAATCAAGAAAATCCCCAGGAGTGAGATGGCTACCAGATCAAGACAGCTTTCAATTCAAGGTAGCAGTCAACAACAAAACATTAACAAAAAGAAGCATACTTTCAGAAACGGCGAAAATCTTCGACCCGCTAGGGTGGGTCAGTCCAATAACCATAACAGCCAAACTAATAATACAAGAATTATGGATAAGCGCGATCAAATGGGTTCAAAAAGTACCTGACAACATAGCAGCAAAATGGGTGAAGTTTCGGGATAAATTAAAAGCTATAGAAGAACTAAAGGTACCAAGATGGAAGAAATATTCCAGATGGAACAACTTTACGCCATCCCAACCACCTCGTCGCGGCAGAATGTTCAATCTGCAATTGAACATGAACTTCGGGCCCGGCAGAATGTTCAATCTGCAAATGAACATGAACTTCGGGCCCGCCAGGATGTTTAATCTTGCAGATTAAACAGGGTATTTTAATAATGTTAATAATTTTAGTAATTTTATATTTAGTAATAAGTTGAGAAATATAAGTAGAATTAACAATTAAGAAATACGTAAAACGAATCGTAAGCAAAACTGAATATAGAGCAGGTTAATTATTGCGACAATTGTGGTGATACAAAAGTGTGTAAGGTTGAAATTACACATATACTATGTGCATTTTAACTAGTAAGCACAAAAAGGCGCTTAAATGAATAAAACATGATCTACTAACTAGGTCAAACAATAAAATACGTCATGTAAAAAAGTTGTATATAAAGTGTAAATAATATCAAATAAATCAGTCATTGAATGAATGTCATCTTTTATTCAATTACTCAACAGGGTTGTGAGGTCTAGTCTACAATTGGTACGAGTGACGGCGTACCCCTCACATTAAACCCCAACTACTCAATCTCTCTAATCAGAGAATTGATATTCTAATGCCGTTTGAATCTGTTACAACTTCAATTTCATGCTAACCTAACGTTAAATCTAAAATACAATTTGAGTTAGGTACATTTTTATTTAAAAACTGTACAATACGAAACCACTTAATAACACTGTGAACATGGAATCTACAAAGAAATACTAAATTACAGCGATAGAAAATTTTTAAGTGAATTACAATAATAATAAGTTTCTCATATGCTTGTAAATTAAATTAAATCAACTCCACTATAAAAGCATGAACAATGATAAAAATAGGGTACGTTGTGTGTATAAATCGCAATTTATATGGTGGGTAGAAATATCGAAGGTATATATCTGGTGTGGAACAACACACGACCTTCCAACCTACAAAGTGGAAACTAAAAGAAATGAAATCATTTTAATAATTTTTATGATAATTATGCAACCTCTGTTTTAACCCCCGGCGAAAAAATAGGGGTGTTATAAGTGTAGCTGGGTATCTGTCTGTGGCTCATAGGTTCCAAACAGAGTAACCGATGTTGATTTAATTTTATTTTGTTTGAAAGGTGAATTGATCGAGGGTATTCGTAGCTATGATTCAAGAAATTTTGTTAACATTTTAAAGTTTTTGTGGCGGGTTTTTTTAATTTTTTTAATTTAATGTTATTGATACGTTCATTATGGAAATAGGTAACACTGTACAAACAAAATCGATAATCTATGTCAGGTAGATGATTAAAAATTCATGTCAGATTTATCTTGACTTTACTGACAATAATGTTACTATTACTCAAATTAATTGCTTGCCTTACATTGCCTTTCCTGGCAATAATTAAAACATTAGAATTTATTTACAAGTCTGATATTTAATTACTCGTAAACCTCAAATCTGATCAAAAGAATTGGATGTGGTTAAGGGGTGCATCATGTAGGACAGGTAAACAATGAAACTACTCAAATTAAAATTAACGAGCTTTGCGCAAGGATGGTTCAACCCGTTAAGGTACTATTTCGGAAAAGAACCATCAAGAAAACCCACTTTATTCATAAATAAGTAATTGCACAAGTATATTAATAAATCAAATGACACAAAAAAAAGCAATGAAAGGGTTAAATATATAACAAAACACCATTAAATCAGGTTAAAGTGCGTACAAAATTATAACATGAAGAGAGAAATAAATAAAAAGCAGTTTAGCTATACATAAACACAATAAAAAAACATTGTGATCACATCCACAATTCTGTCATAAATAAATCAGAATAAAAATTGTAATACCAAACATGTGGCCCTATGTAACCAATCATACCGGTCTTTAAGTAAATAAGGACATAAATCAATATGGCAAATTTCGGTACATATAAAATATAACAACAGTAAAATTGCACAGGTGATAATAAGGTAAATGTAAGGACAAACAAAAATAGGTGAGAAGCTTACACATACACAATTGTTTAGTGACTAATAAAGCACAAAATACATACTTACAAGTACAATAAATTACACCTCGGATTAACCAAACAAAGCCTTACAAGGGTAAGTTGAAGTAGATGCGACCGATATATATATATATATATATATATATATATATAAGATTGATTGCGTTAGAAAAATACAGCACCCCTTGCTCAGGTTACACAATCATCTATACACCAATAAAAACAATAAAAATAAGATTCGAGGTGTTTTAATGGTCATCTGGACCCGGGAGTATGTAAACACTCGGTAATTGCCTATTTACAATTATAACCAAGCTTTATCCTGTACACGTTCGCCCACGCCCACCTTTACACAAATATAAATTTAATCAACAAACAACAATGCTTATTCGTCCAAGTGATGAGAGAGGGGCCCTGTACTGTTTCTTATTTTAGCAGATTTCAGCTTAATGAGCCCGCGTGCTTATAAGATGCCTTTGCATGGCATTGCTCTGTTGTTAATACCTTACATAGGCTTGTGAGCTTTAATTTACAGTAAATTACCTACTTACGTTTTGAATAATATATCCCTTTAATTAATCACAGACACAAAGGGTAAACATACGCGGTTTAACTTCAAAATCGTGCCTGTTATTTATAGATTAATATTTAAAAAGACATTAAAACTAACACCCAAAAGAAAAGGACAAATTCGCGTTGGTTAATTCAAAAGAAAAATGTACACACAAAAAATTAAAGACGTACTGTTTACAATAAAGGTATTTGAATCAATCAAACCGATCGATCTTATTCAATCTGTCACTGCCCCTCTTCCGACATCAACTAACTACATTTGCTCTCGAAATCAACCCCGTTTTCCAAAAGTAATAAAAAAAGAAGAAACATTACGTGAGAACAGTTTCATACTAATTACCAAAAGAAGTATTAACTTTTAAAATATGCATTTGTCCATAACAAACCTTATTGGTTTCGAATTTCCTAGTACCCAACAAAGACGTCCCTTGATCTGCGGTATGCTCGGGCGTAATTTATTATTAAGTCAGTAACATTTTTATATCAAGAAGTGCGTATAGAAATTTTCAACAATTCGTCACGCCAGTTTCGGCAGAACACCTGTTTCTCTACCCTAATATATGTTTTCTTTTTCCGTTCAACCCTTACTCAAATATCAATTACATACATTCCCACATTTCTTACATAAAACACATAAAATAATATATCATGGAAAACATTAGCAAATTACGACTGATTATCAAGATATTTAAACCCGTAAATTATCGTTTCTATTGCGGCAACAATTGCGATTTAAAAATGTTTATTACAATAATACAATTTTCTCGGTCCGCTACCTACAATATTAAGAAACTTTATAAAGGAAAGTTATGTAAAATTAAATTTTCCTTAAAAGATCTGTCTACATTTTTTCTTATAAAATTAATCGTTATTCAGATATTCAAAAAATTTGAACTGACACTTAAAGAATTTAGGAATTTCTTGCCACTAAATTACCGCCGTATCAAAAAATTCCACAGAGATTAATTAATCGATATGTTTAAGGTCTATGTGTTGATATTTTTATAACCTAGAAATATACAGCTGTTTCAGAAATATTTAATAGAAACCAAAAACTGCTCTTAAAAACTCCCCTCTCCGCCAATGTATTTCTCCAGAAACTAAATCAGCTCGAGGAGGAATGAAAGCAAATTTAAATACGAAATTTGAAGTACGTACACGTTTTCGTTCGGGATTTTGTGTGGATATTAACAAAAATCCACACATCCGTACACACACGCACACACACACACATTCGTACACGCACAAATACACGCACGTCGCTCTAACCAACTGAGTTATCGAGATACAAACCCCAATCGATGGAAATTTTGTCTGCATGTATGTAGAACTAATGTAAGTTCTAACTAAAATGAATTACAGTCAATTCACATATATATATATATATATATATATATATATATATATATATATATATATATATATATATATATATATATATATATATATATATATATATATAATGAACTGACGTTTGTTAGTGTCACTATAACTTGAGAGGGGCTGGACAGATTTGGCTAATTTTGGTTTTGAAATATTTGTAGACGTCTAAGGAAGGTTTAAAAGGTGAGAAAATATAAAAAAATTGCAAGAAAAATATTATTTAAAAAAATACCTATCAAAAAAATGTTTTCTCTTTATAATTTTAGTCGCAAAATTAATTTTCCTTTTTGCAGTTGCGTACTTTGACAAATTATTTATTTCTAAGGCGGTACGAAGTTCGCCGGGTCACCTAGTTACTTATATTAATGGAATGTGAGCCTGCAATATCGCAAATATTCATACATACTAAAGCAACTTGACTAATATTAAATTATTATTAATTTAATTCAATCGTAACACAACTTATAATAATTTGTCAAACGTTGCAAAATAGGGTAATAAGTCGATTTAGTGTAACGTCCCCCAGGTACCCTATCTTGAAAAGAGTAAATTGAACTTATTTGCAATAATGCAAATTCAAGAACCAAACAATCGCTATCTTGACTTGACTGACAATAATGTCACTATTACTCAAATTAATTGCCTGCCTTTCTTTGACTTTCCGGACAATAATTAAAACGTTAGCATTTATTTACACGTCTGATATTTAATTACTCGCAAACCTCAAACCTGATCAAGCGAAGTGGCCGTCTAGTATTAGGAACGTTATGCTACATAAGTGAGATAGTCTGTATGAAGTAAGTGTTGCATCATGCGGGCAGGTAAAAAAATGAAACTACCCAAATTAAAATCAACGAACCTGGCGCACCGGTGGTTCAGCCCGTTAATCTACTATTGTGGGAAATAACCACCAATAAAACACACTTTATTCATAAACAATTAATTGCACAAGTACATTAATAAATCAGATAACACAAAAAAAACAATAAATGGGTTAAATATATAAAAAAATACCATTAATTCAGGTTAAAGTGCGTACAAAATTATAACATTAAGAGAAAATGAATAAAAAGCAGTTTAGTTACACAGAAACACAATGATAAAAAAAACACATATAGTCACATTCACAATTGGGTCATAAATAATCAAAATAAAAATCATAATAAAAATTGTAACACCAACCATGTGGCCCTTTTTAAAAACCAATCATGCCGGTCTTTAAGTAAATAATCACATAAAATAGTAAAGCAAATTACGGTACATATAAAATACAACAGTAGAATTGCACAGGTAATAAGGTAAATGAGAGCGTCAAAAGAAAACAGACAAGCAATTTAAAAATTACTCAATTGTTCAGTGACAACTAAAGCACAAAATACATAACTCACATTGTGATAAAGCACATACAAAAGAGAAATCAGCACACAGGCAAATAATTCAAATTCAACAAACTGAAATAAAAACTCATTAAAACAAACCCTTGCAAGGGTACGTTATAAATAGATCACTAACATCGTGACCGATATGTAAGTTTGAGTGCGTTAGCAACATACCGTGCCTCTCCGTCTCCGGTTACAACATATAAAAACAGTAAATATAACATTCGAGGTGTTTAATGGTCTGGCTTGGGAGTGTATACCAACAGGCCTTCTGTAGTTAATAACCTGCGGATCCTATACCCATTCACCAGCGACCTTCATACCATTCTATATATATATATATATATATATATATATATATATATATATATATATATATATATATATATATTAGCAGATTTCAGCTTTATGAGTCCGCGTACCAATAAGATACCTTTGCAAGACAATGATTGGTATTTAATATAATTGATCACAGGCACAAACCGTTAATAGACGCGGTTTAACCTCAAAAGAAAAGACAACTTGGTGTTCACGAATTCAAAAGAAAAAGGTACACGCAGGAATTATTTTAAAGACAAACTGTTTACAATGAAGGGATTTAAAAATCAATCTGGCTCGATTGAAAAGTTCGCTGTAACTGCCTTCCCCCCGATCCAAACATAACTATAGCTACTCCCGAAAAACCTCCCCCGTCTTTCAAATGTAACAAAAAATCCAAGAAACACTAACTTATGTTGGAATAGTTTCATAGTAATTATTGCACGACATCTTAATTTTAAAAATATGTATTCGTCTGTAACAACCTTATATTTACGGGTCTCGAGTTTTCCAGTAACAAAGATATCTTTTCATAGTGGCCCGTCTCGCCACAATTAATCATTAGACCAATGACATTTTTACATCACGAGCGCGCATAAGAAAAATTCCAATGGTTTGTTACGCCTCCTCAGTAAAGAATTTTTAAGCGTGCACCTGCCACTCACCCCCTAACATGTGTTTACATACATATTAGCTACAAACAATCCTACATTCCTTAGATAAAAATATATAAACAAAAATATTTTGAAAACATTAGTAAATTACAACGTATTATCAAGATATTAAAAATCCACTAATTATCTTTGCAAACATTTATTACAATAATAAAATAATAAAATTTTCGCGGTCCGTACCTACATTAGTGATAGTGAAAAAAAGTCGATTGCATAGCCTTCTATACCTACATGTTATGTATATGTAGGTTTGAAGATTAAAATTTAAATTTTTGTTACATTTGTCCAGAGAAAAATCACTATTCTATACAAAATTAGATATGATTTATTAACACAGCTATTTCGTTATTGCGACTCGTTGTTACTATCGCAAGACTTAGAAATGTCACATATGCACCATCTGTAGTAGGAGAATGGTTGAACGTCTGTCCTAAAAATCCAAAGAAGTAATAAATTAGCTTAATTTAAGCTTTTTTAGTGACGTTACCTAAAAAATTAATTTAATTTAATGATAAATAATTATAGTTAAGTAACGTCTCACCTCACGTTTGAATAAGCCGACATAAATAACTTATGATTTGTCTAAAATTATGGAACCACTTTGTAACTCTAATTGTGTGCAGATGTGTTAAGGACCAAATGAAGATCATAAAAATATTGTTAAACAATCACTACAACTCTAGTTTCTTCTTTTCTTGATAAGAGTTTATAGATTGTTATCTCCAACGCAAACACCAAAGAAGCAATCAAACAACCCACTCCATAAATCACAAAAACTACATACAGATGCTCTAAAGTAAGTGCTAAAACTTCCAAGTTTGTGCGAAAAGGCTCAATAATATAATCTAAATATGTATAAAAGTTTTTTTCGGTCATTGAGTAAATTCCAGACTCTTTTAATATTGTAATGACTTTATTTAGTGCCCTCATAAAATAATGTCCCTTTCGCATTCTGAATCTACTGGAAGTCGATTTCATAACCACATTATCTTCTATCGTTGTAATTATAGTTTTATAATTCTCTTGCCATACATTGATATCTACATCCGCCATTAAGGTAGCACTTTCACGTTTAAATACGGCAAGACCGACAGGATCTACCTTGGTATCATTTAAATAATGCAATTTACGTTTGATTCTAGAGAATAAAGTATGTTCGGGTTCTTCTGTTTTGAAATAGGTATAGAAATTGTAATATACATGTATTATATAGTCTGAGTTAACCAAATCTTCAATATCTTTTATTGTTGTATCGTATTTAGGAATTGATAGAATATTGAACAGGTTTGATGTAAATGCAGTTTGAATATGAATGCAATAAAATAAATAAACCACAATAAGCCATTTCATTACTCCTGTTGTAGGTATGTTACTTATACCAACTCCTAATAAAAGTGATGTAACGCTACCAAACACCATTAACAGCTTTTCGGTTTTATTGGTATAATCAATGCTTACAACAGAAATCCACCAAACAAGAACCATTAATAGGAAAGTTATTCCAACTGCAATCCACGTTTCTGTTTTAAAAATAAATTTTAGATTGCTAATTAATGGCATTTTCAAAGGAGAAGGAACAACCCAAAAATAATAGGTGGTG